>PVIR01001613.1:68006-118983 GCA_004026965.1 Petromus typicus | reverse complement strand
TTTTTTTTTTTTTTTTTTTTTTTTTTTTTTTTTTTTTGAGACAGGGTCTCGCTTTGTGGTTCAGGCTGGCCCTCAGCTCAGCCTCAAACTCACATCACAATCCTCCTGCCTCTGCCTCCCGAGTGCTGGGATTACAGGTGTGAGCCACCACGCCCGGCACTGTGGTATGTGGTACTGGTTGCTGCTGGGTGTGGATCTCCACACCCAGTATTGTTATGTGGTTACCGGGGAATCGAACCCGGGTCCTTGCGCTTGCGAGACAGGCGCCGGAACCACTGAGCTAACTCCCCGGCCCATTCTAATTTTTTTTTTTTTTTAGTCTCAGGGATCAAAGTTGGGACCCTTGTGCTTGTAAAGCAGATACTGGAACACCTGAGCTAAATCTCCAGCCCCATAAAGCCATTCTTTATCTTGCTTTTAAGACAGCACTGTCCCCATCATAATAAAGGGCACTGTACCTCCAGGTGGGAAAGTGTCTTTCCCAATTGCTCCTCTCATCCTGCTACTAGCTAGACCTGCCACTCTGGTGTCACTGCAGAGCATCCTGCTACTCATCTGGCTTCAAGGATATTGGCCTGTTTCTTCTTTCCAGCCTCGTAGAGACTGTGTTTGCTTTCCCTTCTACTTGGATTTCTTCCGTAGGTCTTAAGAATGGCTGATTCCTTCTCATCTTGCAAATCTTTGTGCTTTCCTGTCTTCCTGCACAGGTCTCCTTGACTATCCCATTAAAATTAACCCATGCCTCCACCACAGGCCCCAGCTATACACACACATTCCCTAGTGAAAATTATTACATAATTTTATTTTTTCCACCACACTTATAAAATGAAGTTCTTTTTCTTTTTCCCCTTCCTCCCCCTCTCCCTTCCTTTTCCTCCTCTCCTCTTCCTTCTCTGTTCCTTTCCATCTCTTCCTTCTGATTTTGGTAGTGCAGCATAAACACATAAGAGGTCTCCATAAATGGTAATGTAATATATAAGTAGTAACACTTAGACATTTGTTTGTGCTACTCTAATACTTGATCACACAAATGCCCTATTTTGGGGAACACACACTTTACCAGTCTTGGAGGTGGGAAGAAGTGGGCAACTGATGCTCGTTTTCTCAGCTCTGTACAGCGATGTGTGAACATGTGACCTGCTAGTCATATGCACCCTACCTGGGAACAACATAGGAGGCAACCAGCAGATGACACATGGGGTGGGTGGTGGCTGCGGCAGCAGGCTCTTCAGAGATTCAGGTCAACAAGAGCAGTGACTTTAGCAAGCTGTGCAGGTCATGTTACTTACAAACAGTAATGGTCCAAGAGTTCTTGCTGCACTAATTCTATGGTGTGGTTGGTTCTGATTCTGTTCCTGCTGAATCAAATATCTCACATTACTGCAATCTTCTGAGTCCATTTCTCTACGTGCCTAGTGACTCTGCGAGGTTCCAGATTGTATAAAGTACTGTGTGCTTAACTCAGTCAGAACAGTTTCAGATGCTGGGAATTCTCTTCTCTTCTCCCCTTTTACCTTCCATCTGATCACTCTCTCCATCATTTCCAGTCATCTTCCAGTCTTTCTCTTTGACCAAGTTTTATCCTCATCAATGGCTCTCATACATCTTGGCAGTTAGCTATGGTCTGACAGAAATTATGGCCTCTGCAGTGTGCTTTTGCTCTGTCAGAGTCATGGAGGGAATGGCTGAAAACCACTGTGTGGATCAGAATTTCTCTAAATCATGAATTAATGAGTGGAATGGTGAGTCTTTGAGTTGGTCAGAACTTATTGAGGAACCACTACCTGTGACATCTTATATAGTGTATTTGGGGCCTTTGATAAATATTACATATATTATTTATCCTTAAATTATTTCTATAGTATAAAAGGAAAGATAAATATTACACATATACACACTCATAAACACATGGATATGGTAGATGATGCTTTCAAAGATTGTCACAATGATATCTTTCATATACTTTTGCAAAATCCCATAAACCTTTGGACTCTTTTTACTCCTGTGATCCTTAGCAAGTCTCATGGCTACTTTGAACAATAGGACACAGAGTAAGTGATGCTGTACCAGCTTTGGGAACAGCTTTAATTGATCAAACTTCTGCTTCCTTCTTTTTGCAGATTACCATGTTAAAAATAGGACATTCAAGGAATATTGCACTATGAGAAGCTCAAATTCCACATGGGGAGGTCTTAGAGAGTGAGGTACTGTTTTAGCTCATTTGAAATTACTCTAACAAAATACCTGAAGCTGAATATTTTATATAGAAAAGATAGGTTTATTTAGCCCTTCACAGTTTTGGAGGTCCAAGAACATTGTGCTCAGATCTTTTGGCAGATGGTATCACAATAGAGGGAGTGCATGGAGAGATCACATAATGAGCCATGCAGCCAGAAAAACTCAGGGATTAGGCTTACTCTTTAACAACAGCTCACTTAAGAACAACTAACTCTTTCCACAATACCAGCACCAAATCCTGAGGGCAGTGCCCCCAATAATCTACTCCTTTTGCCCTGAGCCTTACCTCTTAAAGGTTTACCACTTTCCAGCATCACCACATTGAGTACCAAGCCACCACACAAGGACCTTCAAGGTGTCAGGAACTGTAGATGACTCACTGGGACTTCTGATTTACTTACTTGGACTTATAGATGTCTGCCCTGCACTGCAGGGTCAACTACTGGGATTACTGCAGACATCTGCCCCACTCTGCAGAATCTTAAACTACAAGGATTACTGCACTAGGATTATTGGCCTTAAGTCTTACATACTGGGATTTACTTCCTAGGATTTAAGGATGTCTGCCTTGCCCTATGGGATCTTCTACTACAGGGATTATTGTGGAACTAGCTTGTTTTATGCATGCTAGGATTACAGGTGTGAAGGCTTAGTACCAAATAAAGGTGCGGTGAGCTCGAGGTTTGCCTCTTCTGATACTGAGATATTTGGCTTTCTGCTACCATTGCTCAGAGTAGCAAGATTGAGCCCGGGCTCAGCCTTTTTCTCAAGGTTCTGACTTTGTTGTTTGTTAATCCTTTTGCTATGGGACTCACAGGGGACTGGAGTTTGCCACCAGGGTTCTGGCTGCCTCCTCTTACCTTGACTCAAATATCAGGGGATATACCACGTCCAACCCATAATAGAAACCATGGAGAGAGAGGCTGAGGGGTCGGATTTGTATGTGGGGAAATGCCACTGAAGGCACCTATCTGACCATTCCTGAGTTTCTAAACCTCATAAGGCTGAGCAAAACAAAGTGGTTGCTTTAAACTGCTGCATTTTAGGGTAGTTTGCTATGTAGTAATAGGTGATTAGAACAAAGGAGGACTCATGTTCACATAATGCATCTGTACACGTGGCTGCATCTCTGTAGAACGTGCTATGAAAGTGAGAAGAGCACCAGAGTGGACACTTCAGTCTCCTGAGTGTATTCAGTGCCCTTTGGAAGAGTCAGGCTTCCCATGAGAGGAAACATGCACCTATTCCAGACTGGAAATCATCTCACAGTCAGATGCTAGCAATTTTAGAAAAGGTCTGGAGCGGAGCAAGAAGATGTAGATCATTATCAAAACAAATAAAATCCTTCACCATCTGGAGAGGCTCATCAGGTCCCTACACCTAATGCCATCTGTCTCAGTATCTTTCAACTTCCTGGCTGTGAAGAAACCATGTTTCATTCTCTTTCATTCTCCTTCAAGACTGTATTTATCTCAATCTTGGGAAAACCAAACTACCAGCAAGCACTTACCAGCAAGTGTATGCATTATAGGAGAAAGCTAAAGTGCCACAGGATTTTATGTTAGATCTTCAAGAAAGCATGATTCAAATACTGTGTTCTTTATTTTCTCCTAGAAACAGATTCTATTGTTGTATTGAAAAGCAAATGTTATTGTTTTATTTTGTCTTTCCTTTGGGATCCTTTATGTTGTTTTTGGTAGCAACATCCTGGTGAGGTGCTCAGTGTTTCTGAGTTAACTTGGAACTGGATATTACCACAAAGGGGCCCTACATTATGCTGCTCTGTGGCATAGGTGCTGGTACTACTTGTGGGATTTGAACTAGTAAAGATCTAGCGGTGGCAGGTTTGGTCTGTTGACTGTCCAGGAATCCATCCAATGACACTGTGCTGGTCTGCATTTATGTGAGGATGTAGCGAACCCAGGAAAGCCTGGGTTCAGTCCTGCAGCACCCCCTCATGCAGACCTAGTGTGACTGCACCATACTGTCAGCCAAGAGAGTGAAGGAAACCCTAGAAAAACAGTTCTGCATGGCAGAGAGATCTGTCCAGCTCCAGTTGGATTCCCTCGGAGACTTGTCACATGCTGCTGGCCTCTTGGATGTGCACCAATAACCTGACTTGTGCCTGAGACACACATTGCTATCAGCTCTATTGACAACTTCCAGAGTGAAAAAAACCCTCCATGCTTAGAACTGAGTACATTTTAATTCATTTGTCACAAGACAAATCTGTTGCCTTTGTGCTGTGAACCAAATCCTGATGTATTTCTTGGAATGAAAAATTATCCACTTTTAAATGTGATAGACAACAACATATTCTTAATACAGAGAAAAATAAAAAGCATTAAAATAGAAGACAGACTATTTTCCACAGCCTTAGAAGGTAATCCACATATAGTAGAGGCCTTTAGATGAGTTCTTTTAGAAATTTCTATGAAAGAAAGAGGAGCCCTTGTTCTGTGGGAGCTGGCCTGGCACTCTCAGCCAAGCTTCTGTTGTTCATTTTCCTACATCAACATGAGACAAGACTGTGCCCACATGACAGTGATGGATCATGAGAGAAGTAAGGTTATTTCCTAATCACATGAGAGCACAGATAACATAGGGACTTGTCCAAGCCGCACAATACCAAGCAACCTCTCTCCTGATTAGCACTCCAGCCTGTCCCCTGCTACTAGATAAGAGGTATGGAGATGCTTTGTTAGCATACTGGGGCTGCTTTAACAGAAGTGCATGAGTCAGAAGGCTTAAAACAACAGACAGTTTATTCTCTCACAGATCTAGAGGCCAGAAGTCAAACCTACATGTTAGTAGGGCTGGCTCCCTCTGGAGGCCAAGGAGAATCTGTTTTCCTCCTCTTTCCTAGCTTTCAGGGCTTCTGGAAATCTTTGGCTTGCTGTGCATTGCTGTAGTCTGCCTCCATCTTCATATTGTCTTCTTCTTTTGGTCTTTGTGACTTCTCTTATAAGATTTTTGTCAGTGGATTTAGGGTCACCTGCTAACTCAGGATGAACTCATCTCAAGATTTTTCTTGTACATGGAGCTGAAATGACCCATTCTCCAAATAAAGTCAGTCACAGGTACTGGGGTAACTTGTAGTTATCTTTTTTGAAAGGCATAGTTCAACTCATAGAAGATAACTGCTTGCAGAATTACCTGGGCTTCCCGAAAATATCCAATCTAGAGCAAATCTTCACTTCTTTAAATCTCTCCAAAATACTTAGCATAAATCCAAATCCCATAAACTTTTCTCCCACATAAGATGGCCTACCATAATAATATATGTTCTTTTTTAATGTAATAAGCAATGAATTCAACTTGTTCAACTATAAGAGTGTCCTGATCTTATGCAAGAATTGGTTGAATCTTTGTGGTAACCCTATGGGTAAATCCCCATTTAGAGGTATGAAAACTGAGTCTTAGGATTGTAAATTTACCAGCAGCTTGGGAAGCTGAGATAGGAGGATTGCAAATTTGGGCCTAGCTTGGGCAACTTAGCAAAGCTCTGTTTCAAGAGAAAAAAAAAATTGTCTAGGGATATAGCTCAATACTAAAGCCTGGAGTTCAATTCCAAGTATCATAGGGAAAAATATAAGTTAGTTTAACCTGTCTTTCTCAAAGAGAAACAGAACCGAGATAGAGAGAGACAGAGAGGGAGAGGGAGTGGGAGAGGAGAAGGAGAGGGGGAGAAGAGGGAGAGGGAGAGGAGACTTATTGTGAGGAATTGATTCATGTGCCCATGGAGTCTGGCAAGTTCCAGTGCCTACCACGTGACTTGGCCAGGTGGATATCTGGGAGAGCCAATGGTTTTGTTCCATTCTGGGTATGAGACCTTAAGACCAAGAGTGCTGAGAGTGTGGTTCAAATCTGAAGGCTGACAGGTTTGAGTTTTTCAGAGAGCTGACATTTCAATTCAAGTTGGAAGGTCAGAAACATTTCAATTCAAGTTGGAAGCTAATCTTCCAGGTAAGACACAGATAGAGAGCATGAGTTCTCCCTTAACCAGCCTTTTAAATTCTGGTCTAGCCTTTGATTGGATGAGGACCTCTCAGATTAGGAAAGGCAATCTTTCTTTTTCAGTTAACCAATTTAAAATTAACATCCAAAACCAACTTCATGAAAATGCCCAGAATAATCTTTGATGGAGCATCTGTGTACCTCATAGCCCAGTCAAGTTGACACAACCATCAAGGTACTTTTTCCAAGATCCCATAGTCAATAATTGATGGAGCCAGAATTCAGATGCTGGGCTCTAACTCTTCAGTCCACACTCTTGTCCACTCGCTGTGATGCTTCCCCTCTACCCACTCTTTCCACAGGTGGGCTTCACCAGAGACAGTCTAAGATGGATTCTGTATGATCTCACTGATCTTAACCAGACCCACAGTGTAAAACCAAGTTGCACATTGTCCCATGTTTCTGTGGTTTCACATGTGATTTCATTTCTTACTTTTCTTATTGGACTATAAGGAATTTGGAACAAAGGACCATGTCTTATGCTATAATAATAGCTACATTATTAAACACTTACTACAGACTATGCACTTGACATGCATTTAAAATGATTCTGTAAACTGGCTGCCTCTATTATCCCTGCTTTATAGATGAGGAGGCTGTAGTTGAGATTCTGTGATGATTTGCAGTTATAAGGACAGTAACAGAGCCAGGGCTCAAGCCTAGGCATCCTGGCTCCAGAGCCTGTGCTCTTAATCACTTTACCTTCAATGTACGATCAGATGGTTCCTGTGTCCCTTTCTCCCAGCTGGCCCCATTCTCCAACCCATCTCAGTAAGTGGTTCCATAGCTTGCTGGAAGCCAGAGTGGATTGAGGCTGGTTCTGCAAGTGTGTGTGTGTGTGTGTGTGTGTGTGTGTGTGTGTGTGTGTGTGTGTGTGTATGTGTATGTGTGTGTGTTCCCTTCTGCAGCGTGTGTCTGGATAGGGTTCTGGCCTGTGCTGTTCTCTGGCCTCCCCTGCTCTGTCTCCTGAGTCTGCCTACCTAGCTTGAGGGTGTGGCCTCTGGCAGCCAATTGAGAATCCTCTTCCTCTGTGTGGGTGTTCCAGCTATCCTCACCTGCCCAGGTCCCAGTGCCAAGGCTAGGTTTTTAAAATACAGTGTCATCTTACTAAGCATGGGCTGGCTGCTGTTACCATGAGGTGCTACCTCTCCAGAGCTATATGAATAGGTTCTTTACATAAGCACAAGAGGAGATCTGAGGACTTCTCCTCAGGCTGGGCACAGAGCCTCGATATGGGCCTCCAGGCTTGTACACACTATCTTCTCCTTCTAGAGTTGCTGATAGCTATGCTGACTCAGTCCTCTGGGGATCAAAAGAAGGGGACCCACTCTCAACTCTCAGCTCACTTCCACCACCTCACCTCAACAGATAGTCACTGTTTAAATGTCTCTAGAGCAAGTCACTCTTTCTAGATGGTTATGAGGATATATAGGCAAATTCAGAATGGGACTGGGTTCCCAGTTTGGGAAGGTGTGAAAGTGCCTAGGTGTTCTGTTCATTACTGAGCCATTGTCTTTTGTTGAAAGACTACACCATGGGCTCTTTCAGGGGAGAACCATGTTTTATGGTCCTCAGCCCCTAGCAGAGCCTGAAATGCAGAGGTGTGGAGGAACTGTTTTCTGGGTGATAAAGCCTATAGGATTTCCTCTCGATCTTTGTCTGTGCTGCCTTGCTCTAAGGGAAGAATACCTGATGGGAACACAGGAAGCTTGCGGGTTTGTTACAGCTCTAAGTTAGCTCAGCTCTGCAACACAAGTGACACAAGTTCACTTCTTGATCTCCATTGATTTTGAATGAATGACAAAGTTTGATCAGAGAAACTCTTAAATTCTCTTCTGGCATTAACATGTCACCTGGGGCTCCACATGGGAGATGTTCTGTAGAGAGAGGAGGCAACAGAAGATGGTTCTGGCATCTGACTTTTGAACCTAAAACTGATGATGTGCAGAGTCACATTGACCTGGTCTCATCTGCCCTGGATTAGCAGCTACAGGGATCGACTGAAAAGGAACTGGAAGTTGGAGGGGTGATTGTTTACCAGAGCCCTTGGGGGGTAAGACTGGCATTGGGGCCCTGCCTTAAGTCGTGGTGTCTGCCTTTATACAAAGGCCCCACTGCTGACAGCGTGTTATGGGACACACACACACACACACACACACACACACACACGCACACACACACACACTTTCCTCATGCAATCTCGCTGACAAACATGCATACTGCCCACTCCAGACCAGATGCTCAGAAAAACACCCTTCTTGCTGGGACTGCTGGGAGAAAGGAAAGGCGAAGCTCTTTGATCTCAATCTATAACAATAAGTTTGTCTAGGAATCTTTGAAATCTTGGGAGGAAAATTAAAAAAAAACAAAACAAAACGAAAAAACCCCTGTACTTTGAAAGTTTCCCTTGTTTGATGTTTTATGCACTGAGGGTACAAATATTCTCCTCCAGGATATACATTCCTTTGTTCTCAGGAGATGTAACAATAGATATTTAGTTATTAAAGGGAAAACAAATATTCTTGAATGCAGAAACTGAGATTTTGCCTTTCTGAGGGGTTCCAGTGTATGCATAATAATGTAAAAAGCTATTTTCATCATGTTTGGCCTCGCAGCACTGCAGATTGTTTTCTATAGGAAAATGTTTCATTATTAATGGAGGTTTAGTCTTCAAAGTTTGAAAATTGTTTTCCATTCTTAGAAAATATGTGAATGTTCACATTGGAGAGAGGGCTGGAAGTTCTTGGAGTTGGGATATTGGAGGAATAGGATATTGGAGTTAGGCTGTTGGAGGAATCACAAGGGGCTGCAGATTGGGCAGCTGAAAGCCCACCTGGATGGGTTTGTTTGGAACGCTACACTTCACAATATTCTGGACTTACTGAGCTAGACTTTGAAAACAGACTGGTGTTTACTTTGTTCCTTCCGCTCACTGTATAAAGGAAGATCACCCATGTCTGCCTGGGGAGAACACTCAACTGTCAGTCATGCTGAGATATGCCCAGTGGGGAAAGGAACAGGAAGGAGTTGACAGTACCGAGACAGGCTTGCAGCCAAGGATTCCATGCAGAAGAGAACTGTGGGCCTTTTTCTCTCTTCTCTGTGAGGGAGGAAATATGGAGTCAAGAACTGGTGAAATGGAGTGCGAGCTGGGTTGGGTGGTGCTCAATGGAGATTGTACAGAGAAGTTTGTCCTGTAAAGATCATGATTCTTTGTTTTTACCATCAGCTTTAACTTTCAGAGTTGTAATTCCTTTCTGTTATTTTCAAAACTTTATGAAATTCCTGTTACTTTTTAAAGCTTGGGTTTAGCTATGGTGCTGGGAGAATTAAAGGCCTGAGTATGTGGTCACAACACTAGTTCACATGGCCAACTTCAGGAAGGTAATGGCAGCAAGGTGAGTGGGATCTGAGTAGGAGCAGAGGATAATGATCTGGATGTAGCAAATACTGGACACACAGTTGGGACTGCAGATCAACAAGTAGCTGCTGTGAAAGAGCTTCATGCCCAAGTATGCTAGAGGAGATGAAATCTCCAGTGTGGGAGACTGGACCTACTATATTTATTTCAAAGGGGGACACTGAGTCTGAAAACAAATGTACTCTATTCTTTTTTTTGAGTTTGACTTTTCATATTTATTTTATATTATAAATTCCTTGTTTAACCTTTATCACTTTACTATTCTTGTGTTTGAAATTATAAGAAAACATTTAAAGTACAGTGAAATTTTATTGATACATTTTATACATACATTATGATCACATTAAACATTGAGAATCTGTACCTGCGTGTGACACATATTGATTCTCATTTTGTGTTGTGTTCTTAAAAGCTTCTCCTTTACATAAAATGACTAGAGCCCAGGCTTCCAGGGCTCTATCCTTGATGAGATGAAGAATATTCTAAGAGAAGTGACAATCACTCAGAAGTTAATATGGAACAGCAGGAATGAGAATTCTTATGTGTGGAGTAGAAATAAAAGACATGACTATTATTGTTCTCAGCAGCAAAGTATGATAGGGAGACCACCAGAGAAATGCATGGTCTGGTCTGGTTTTCTGAATCAAAGACTTTCATAAGAATGACACATCCAAACAAACAGTGGAGTGGAAATTTTACAGCAGCCACCTTTCTCAAGGTTGTGTGTTGGGGCTTCAGTTAGCAGCTACAGGTGAGTTTACTGATCCCTAAGTCCTGGGCTCCTTCTAAGGAAGTTTAACTGTGACTATAAGCTCTTACTATATATATGTGTTGGGCAGATGAGTCAGTGACTTTTATGAGTAATTGCAGGAATCACATTTTCAAAGTCAATTGTCAAGTCAGATTGCCCCCAAAGGTTTGTACTACTGAAGAGACAGATTAAGAGATATCATTTAGATGCTGGAATATTGGAATATGGAGACCATTATGGAGATTTATAGAGTCTAAATTGAATTTTATAATTCAAAAGCATCTTTTAGAAAAGGAGATGATGTGTAATCACCATATTATATTTTAATGTTCTCATTGCCCATATCATCTTGCTACCATCCTCAAAGCCAAGCCCAGGTAAAGCAAGTGAAAGTTATCCTCTCTTCTTCTTCCCCCTAAAAACTGGCTTTTACTTTCCCATGCTGACTAGGACCCTCTGTTTTCCTTGTGCAGGCATAGGCCCTGCATGTTCCCAACATCCTTCCTAGCTCTGTCTTTCAGTGGACCTGAAAGGCATTCACCCTATTCTCAATCTACTTGTCATATCCTTCAAGTGTCTGTGGTCCTTACTTGAACAAGGAGAAGGAGTTTGGAAGACATCATCTCACCCTATCATGCTAATTTGGAGCCCTATAAATATCCTTTGGGAACTTTGGAACAATTGAATGTTTTGTTGCAGCCAGAAAATTAACCTTGTTCTCTGACATAGTGTTGGGCTCAAGCTCATTTTGTACCTTCATCTTTCTTTTTATTAATTTAAAAATTTGTATCAGTCCATGTTTGCAATATGAAATGATTACATTCCTTGTGGGAAATTGGTACATGAGCACAATTCATCTTAGTTCTTTTACATTCTTTTCTCATTCCTCTTTCCTCTTCTCTCCATCTCTTATTCTTTTCATCTGTGAAAGATCTATCTCCATTTCTCATTATTACCTTTTATTTTGTTCTTTATTTATACTTCGCATTTCTTATATAAGAGACCACATGATATTTAAACTTGTGTGTTTGATTTATTTCATCTAACATTATGCTCTCAAGATGCATCCATTTTCCTACAAATGACTCAAAGTTCTTTTATTATGGCAGAATAGCATTCCATGTGTATAAATACCACACTTTCTTTATCTTTTTTTTTCCTGTTAATGAACACACAAGCCACTTCCAAGCTTTACTATTAAGATTGGCACTGTTATAGACACAGGTATGTATGGATTGTTGTAATGTGATGTCTTTCATTCTTAAAGAAGATACTTTGAAAAGAAAAAGGTCAAATGGAATTTCTATTTTTAGTATTTTTAATGAATGTCTGCACTGCTTTCCATAGTAGTTATACTTGTTTACATTCTCACTGACAAAGTAGAAGTGTTCCTTTTTGCCGAAAGCTTTGCCAGAAATTCTTATTTTTTGATGACAACTAATCATTGTAGAGTAAGATGGAATCTCAGCATTGTTTTGATTTGCATTTCCCTGATGGCAAAAAATGCTGAAGAATTTTCATGTATTTATTTGTCATTTGTACCTCTTCTTCTACAGTGCATATTTATTTCAAATTTTTTTTTTTTTTTAATTTTGAAACAGAGTCTCATTTTGTAGTTCAGGCTGGCCCTGAGCTCAGCTTTGAACTCATAGCAATCCTCCTGCCTCTGCACCCAAAGTGCTGGGATTACAGGGGTGAGCCGCTGCGCCTGGCACTGTGGTATGTGATTCTGATTGCTGGTGGGTGTGAGTCTCCACCCCTAGCCTTGTTGTAAGTGGTTACTGGGGATCAAACCTGGGCCCTTGTGCTTCCAAAGCAGGCACCAGAACTACTGAGCTAAATCCCCGGCCCTATTTCAAATTTTTGACTGGATATTTTATTTTGAGTGTTCTAATTATTTGAGTTCTTTATATATTCTAGATGTTAGTCCTCTGTTTGCAAGAAATTTATCCACTGTATGGATTGTCTCTCCACTCTGTTATTCCCTTTTCTGTGTAGGCACTTTTAATTTGATATAGTCCCACTTCTGATTCTTGATGTTATTTCTTGAGCTATTGAAGTTCTGTTCAGAAAGTCTTTATCTATGTCTATGTTTTGAAGAGTTTACATATTTTGTCTTCCAGCATATTGAGTGCTTGTGTTTTAATGTCCCCGTCTTTGATCTGTTTTCGCTTTATTTTATTACATAGTCCTACCTAACTCTTGTAGCTACCTTCTCACCAAATGAGCTCAATCCTTTCCTCCTATCTAATGGCAGCAAGAATATGGAAATAACATAAATATCCAAAATAGAATTTAAAGATACTAAACCTTAAATTTCATACCTTTTATGACTTAAGGAAATGCTTAATTTACTAAATAGAAAAAGCTGGAGTTAAGTGTATTAACCTAATTTTGCTTAAAACGTGCATGTATTTTATATGCATTCTTCCTCCCTCTCAGAATTATGCCACAATTTTAAATGTGCTTACCTCAGAGTCATTGAGTTAAGAGCATTTAAAAATTCTTTTAGTTTTAATTTTCCTATGGTAAATCAATATTCCTTTTAAAATAGAAAATAACATTTAGAAGTGAATTAAATAATTCAGTCCAATATCACTGCATCTTCAGTAAAATAACTTATAAATTGATTAAGTACCTAAAGACATTGAGGGGGTTTAAAATAGTCCCAAGTTCATACTATTAGAATCTATACACTATTAGTACCTATTTTTGATTTTATTTATTGGTTAATATAATATATTAACTTTAAAATATTATCTTAAATAGTTCTATTAAAGAAATATATTGTAGGGAATGACCAAGAACTAGTAGAAACTCAAGACCCACAATGATAAATGTCCCAGGAAAATCTCATTATTATTATTTTAACCAAATATCTTTCTCCAAAAGATTATATTGTTTGATATTATGGGTGAACCTCATTGGCATTTGCTTTCTGGATTCTTGATGATACCTATCCTTTCTGTGTTGTATTAATTTGCATTTCTCTAATGGCCAGAGATGCTGAATTGTTTTTTCATGTATTTACTGGCTGTTTGTTTTAGTTCTGAGAATTGTGTATTCCTTCTCTTTGTCTATTTTGATTCTTTTATTTTGGGGTTCTAATTTTTTTTTAGGTTTTTATATATCCTATATATTAGACTTCTGTACAAGGAATAACTGGAAAATTTTTTTCCCAGGTTGTTTTTTCCCTGTAGGTTATATCTTCACTGAATTGGTTGTTTCCTTTATTGTGTAGAAGGTTTTTAATTTGATACAATCCCATTTGTTGATTCTTGGTATTATTTCTTGAGACGCTAGTCTTCTGTTCAGAAAGTTTTGCTTATGCCTATCCCTTAGAGAATTTTCTGGGCCAACAATATAGTTCAATGGTGCTGTGCTTGTCTGGCACGCACAAGGTTCTGAGCTGAATCCCCGGGGAAGGGAGGGAGACTTGATCTGTTTTGTCTTCCAGCAGACTCAGTGTTTCTATTTAAATATTTAGATGTTTCATCTATGTTGGTTTTAATTTAGTACATAGTGAGAGATATAGGTCTAGCTTCAACATTCTACATGTATATAGCCTGTTTTCACAGTATATTTGTTTGTGAGGCTGTGTTTCTTTCCTATTTTAGGCCTTTTTTGTCATAAATCAGATGGGTGAATATACCTGGGATCATACCTTCCTCCTCTACTCTGTTCCATCAGTGCACATGTCTGCTTTTGTGTCACTGTAGCTTTGTAATGTGACTTGAATTTCAGAATTGTGATATCCCCTGGTTTGCTGTTGTTGCACAGGATTGCTTTTGCTATTCTGGGTCTCTTCTAGTTCTATAGCAATTTTAGGATTTTTTTCCAGTTCTATTAGGAATGCTCATGGCATTTTTATTGAGATTGCATTGAATTTGTATGCCAGATTTGGTAGCATAGCCATTTTGATAGTATGTTTTGCCTATGTAGGTACAGGTGATATCTTCCCTTTTTCTCGTGTCCATTTAGTACCTTTCAGAGTTCTATATTTTTTTAATAGAGATATTCCACTTCTTTTGTTAGATTAATTCCAAAGTATTATACTTATTTTTTCTTGAAGTTATTGTGGATGGTACTGTTTTTCTCATTTCTTTCCTATTGTGTTCATTATTGATGTACAGGAATGCTATTGATTTTTGTGTGTTGATGTTGTGATTCATCCAGATGAACTTTAGTTCTTAAAGTCTTTTGGTGGAAAACTTTAGGTCTTCTAGGTAAAAGGTCATGTCATCTGGGAAAAAGGACAGTTTGTTATTTTTTTACATATATCTGTTTTCTTTCTCCTATCTGATTTCTCTGGCTAAAGCTTTGAGTACTAAATAGAACAGAATTGATATCAGTGGATATTCTTGTGTAATTCCAGGTTTTAGAAAGAAAGTTTTGTGTTTTTCCCCATTTAAGATGATGTTGGAAGTATGTTTGGTTTTTATCATATTGACATAAGGTTGTTCTATACTTATTTTCTTAAGGGATTTTATCATAAATGGACATTGGATTTTGTTAGACTTTTTCTCAATCTAATGAGATGATCATATGACTTGTCCTTGCTTTTGTTTGTGTGATGTATTACATTTATTTCATTTATTATTGATCCATGCATATTGAACCATCTCTGTAGCCCAGGGATGAGGCTATTTAATCATGATGTATGCTCTTTCTAATGATTTATTGCATTCTCCAACTCTACCCTGTCATAGGGAAGGAGCTAGAATACTTTCAAAGTATAACCCCACACTGTTTTTGCAGTAGCCATGGGCTTTTCTTGGGATAGGCACTGCCTGTCTGACCCACTCTTTCTCCCTTGGGCTGCCCAACTTCTCTAGAATTCCCTTGTATCTTGGGAAACATAATCCCTTCCCTGGGAGCTAACGTTAGTGTTTCAGACTACTTCCTTCTTTTCCCTGCATTGGATTCAGTTTCTCCAGCTTCTTGTAATTTCTAGTTTTCTTGTTTGCTCTTTCTTAACTCCCAGAGCTTTTCTTCCTTTGCTCTTTGTGAAGTTGTTTTCCAGGTGTTGTGAGTCCCAGCTCTGGAGAGACTGTGGTGTACTACTATATTTTATTATAAAACAGTTATTCCTGTTCTTGTTCTTCCTACGATAGAAAAAGGAAGTTGATCTTAGATTGGTAATGGGAAGATTTAATTTCTTTTCTGAGACTGAAGAATCTTATGAAAGGAGAGGAGAGCTGAAGGAACTGTCCTTTGGTAGGAGTGAGCAGGCTCTTAGACAGTGGAAAAGTCCACTTGTGTGTTTTATGGCACATGTACATATGTCCAGGGAAGACTAGAGTATCTGTTGAAGACAAATATTTGTTTCCTGAATCTAGTAATACGGGGAACCTACAAAATTGATTAGAAGTCTCTAAATGCTAGAGAGTAGCCCTGCAAATGTTTTAATCCTGGTGAATAGGCCTGAAATGTTTTTCACTCGATGAAAAATGTGCACCTTACTTTCCCATTGTGTACCTTGCATAGGTTAGTTGGTACCTAGCTATGGGGTTTTCAGGAAAGTACATGTAGTCTGGTAGGGCAAGAGCTGGGGAGGCAGAGTAAGGTGTTCTGGTAAGAGAGTGAAGTTGGAAGTTGGCTGTCTTGTCTTCAAATTAACACCACCCAATAGACAAGTGCCCTGAGGGTGGTTACCTTTCTTGTATTTTAGTTTTCTCATCTGTAAAATACCTGCTTCATAAGCCGTTTAGAGGAGGCACTGTAGCAAAAATATATATGAAATAATTCCTGGGAATGACATGTAACTATGTGCTGTTATTATTTTATCTTTTGTTTTATATTTCTTCAGCATACTTACATGATACGAGAGACAAGATCTCCCAAAGGTTCCTTGTCAGTGCCCATAGGGTTAGGGGGAGAAAATTAAATGGATTGCTGTTCTCTGGACACCTAAAATTTGGCCCCATTATTAAAATCATCTTCACTTCATTAAGAAATTTGGGCAGAAAAGTATCTATCTAAATCAAAGGACATGCCATATGGGGGCCATGGAATCTGAGGCCTCTGCTCTCTGTCTCATTCTCAAGCAGATATTCTTTACTGCCATTGAGAGTCACATCTGAGTGACTGCAACCACATGTGGAGTTGGGAACCTTTCCAGATTCAAGCATTATGCTCTCCTTTTCCCTGATATAAAAGTGAAAATATCTGTACCTTAGGAGGGCCCCAGTCTTGAACAGGGGGATCAGTGAACACAGGCTGCCGACTTCTCCCCTTAACTTGGGAACACTGTGTTGCACAAAGTTTCTAGGGACTCTCAATTGTTTCAGCATTATGTGCTTTCCAAAAGACCCTGATGTTCACAGAGAGAAAATAATTCCCTACTTGTCAGTTGTACATCAGATAGAGACAGACCATCAAGAACCTGAGCTAAAATCCTCTCTAGTCTCATATAGTTAAAGATTAAAAAGCAATTTCCTTCAAATAATGATTAGATCATCCACTTAGCAGTTCTACTTCAGTATCTTGTTTTAGAAGATTCATTTTATTATCTTGGCAAGGGGAAAAGCAACAAATGAAATTATTGAAAGTAAAAGGCAAATTTTTATCTTACGTTTGTTCCTAATGTAAAAGTCAGTATCTTATCAAATGAATTGTCAAATAATAGTTACTAGAGATGTCTTGGATCAAGTTAAAAGCAAAAATAAATGCAGGAAAAGGGAGGCAGCATGGCCTAAGCCTTTGAGTTTAGAGGAGTAGCCCAAAACATACATATCCACACCTCCCTGCTACCCTACCCAGAGCCAGCCTGTTAGAGCCTGAGCCAGCAGGAATAGTTGAGCTTACACTGATTTAGAAGTTCCCTTTTCCCTAGAGAAAATACAAAAGGCAAAACTTACAGCTCATTCTACATTTTCTCATTCTAAACCTTGGCTCTCCCACACCTCAGACTATGCAGTACACGAATCTTATAACTTGTGGATGTCCACGAACAAATGGGTTACACTACGCAACTCTCTCCACTGCAGATCCCATGCTCTCTTCATACCCCATGGAATGGTCACATTTCTTAACAGTGGACTGATGCAGATTTGATTTCACCCAAACCTTATCTTCACTGATGAAGAAAAGCACTCTTTACCCCATTTAACACTTTTTCATTGTTCATCTATTATCTACTAGCACAGGGAGAAGTTGGAGCATACCACTGTAAGTCAGATCTGAGCTGTGCCCCACTGTGAAGCACCCAGGGTGCAGAAAGACAAGCAGGAGGGACGCAGTATGCAAGGTGCTCTGATGAGCACAGCACAAGGTGGTTCAAGCCCCACAAAGACTAATGAATGGAAGATGTGGAGCATCAGGGTGGCCTCAGTTAAAAAGAAAAGGATGAGGAGGCAAAAGTTTCCGAGGAAGCAGTGGATGTTCAAAGGTTGAGAGTGAGAAAATCGCCCAAGTGACTCCTTGACTGACACATAGTTGGAGGATAAAAAAATCAAGCTGAGTTTTGTCAAGGAAGAGGTTTTGATTGCATTTGGCCTTGGAGCTTGTGATAAGCAATTTGACTTAACTCAGGCTTACTGTGAACAGGGAGCGTGCAATCGGGAAACTATTTTAAATCCTAGAAACTGCAGTAAGTTTGTACAGTGTCTACGACAAAGGAATTGAACTTTGGGCTGAACAGAGCTCAGATATAGATAAGATGGATATTGTAAATATTCAAAAAATCAGAATTAATGATAGATTTCTGACATTTTATTAAATTCTTTATCTCTGAAGAGATTAACAGTAGTTAGAATTTTGAGTTTTTACTATCACCTTCACTAAAATGATCTAAAATATGGTTTTTCCAAATATTTGCATTCTAGATAAAGATAAGCTCTGCAATAAATTTTTGTGTGTTTTTCTATTTATATTGAATATCAGGGAAAATAAGAATTCAATACAACTGTATGCTGTAGGCACTCTGGGTACAGCAGGGACCAAAACATATGTGGCACCTGTGGCCTGGAGCTTGTGTTCTTATTGAGGGACAGGTTAGAATCCAGCTATGTAATAAATAAGTAAATAACACCTCAGGTGGGGTTACTGCTAGAAAGGAAAATAAGGAAGAAAGTAGGAAAAAATAGAGGTCCTCTTTGTAGGAAGGTCAGGAAATCCTCTGGAAATGATGACTTGGTAGAGAGTGGTAATAATATATGAGTGGATTCTTGGTGTATCTTTGAATGCAGAGCCTATAGATTTATGGAAGATTGAAAGAGGCCAAATAGATAGATGACTCCTGGGTTGTGATAAGAAAGTGAAGGTAATTTGTCTTAGCTTCTTGCTACTGTAAAAATGCCAGAGATATTCAAGCTATGAAGAGAAGAGGTTGCTCACAGTTTCAGAGGATCCAGTCTGTGATAAGGAAGACTCTTGCTTTTAGGTCTCTACAAAGTAGAATGGGGGATCAGATGGCGGTTGCACATAGTCCATGGAAGAACAATACCAGTGGCTTCATGGTCAGGAAGTGACTGAAGAGAAGGGCTGGCACCCACCATTCCCTATAGAATAACCAAAAGACCTCCCACTAGGCCCTATTGCTTGAAAATTCAGGAAGGAGTATCTTCCTGGGGACTTTAATATATGGGACTTTGAGAGACGTTAGTCCAAGCCATAGCTGATCTAGGGATTAGGGTTGAGTGTGACACTGAGTCAGAATAGAGAACCATATGGTGATAAGAGTTGGAATTCTGGGGATGACTTCAGATTCCTGGGCTGCTTGTAGTGACAGGGATGGAATAGATGATGGGGTATTGCCCCTAGTGGTCCCCATAGCAGGTGATGATGAAGGGCCTATGGAGTGATGGTGGAGGATGAGGACAAAACTGGAGCAAGCCAAGTTTTACAGTACTTTTGGGGACAAGGGCCATTCCTCTTTTGTGTCTACTGCAAGCAAATATATTCCAGTGGTCCCTCTCTATGTGTTTGACTTTAAAAAGCTCACAAAGTTCATCAGTCCATTGTGGGAAGAATGCTTTATTCATGAAAATTTAAAATAATGAGCATGGAAGTGCTACTGAAGCGTTTAAAATCTTTCCAATGCGACCATTTAATGAATCTTTATTGTGTCCAGGAGCTGTCTCTTCCAGTTCAGTTCCAGAAGCCATGTTCATTTTTTTTTTTTTTTTGTCAGCTATGCTTTCTAGCTAGTGTCGTATCTACCACTATGAGTCCTAGGTAGCAATATGACAATGTCATGCCCTGTTTTTCAGGACTCTGTTTGTGTTGTAGCAGTTTGATCTTCCTGGCTCTGCAATTTAGTAATGTCTATTTAATGTTTGCCACATCACAACTGATGGCATGGCAAGCAAGGATACTGGTTCCTAGTGACTTTCACTTTGCTTTACTGTGATGACCAAAATGGCAAACTTTAATCAGAAGCTACGAAAGAAGGAATGATAATTTGCTTTTTGGTGAAGTTCACTTTATTGTTCTGGATTTTGTAAGGCAAGTGTAAAAAAGCACATCTCATATAAATCTTCTTTAACTCTTTAGACTTTAAACACTGCAAGTTTAGAATGTGATCATTTTTGGTACTGGCTATACTCTGCCTTCCACATGATACTGAGAAGAGGATGGTCACCCATAGGAAGAGGAACCAGAGTAGTTTTATTGAGCAATGCCAGGAATCTCCTCCCTCTCACACAGCTTTAGACAAACCTGAGAGATTGTGAGATCATGTTATCATCTGCCTACAGTAGAAGTCCTGAGTGAGAAAGACTGTTGAGATGGCTGAACAAAAAATTCAAGAGCCTTTGGGGAGGCTGGTGTGACCACACCATGAGCTGTATTTCTAGACTCATAATGTGGGATGGAGTCTCTAGAGGCTCAGGGATTACCTTGGGTGCTCCTGACAGACAGGGCACTGAGAGAGGATCCTGCTGATACCCAGTCCCTTGGAAGTAACACTGCTCAGAACATAAATGGTGCAAGATCTGAACAATGGAATCACAAGAATACCTTATGCCCACGGCTTTAGCACTGGTGACTCACTATCTTAGTGCCCTAAATGGAGACATTTGACACCCTGCAGAGTTAGCAAATCAGTATCAATCTGGAGGATCAGTATTGAATAAGACACTGCCTGGCCAAGGACAATAAGTCTCTCACCTATCTACTTTTCTGGTTAGATCAGGAAGTAGTAGAAGGACATCACAGGAACAAGGTTTGGAGCAATATTGAGCATCTGGTCAACCCCAAATAGGAGGGTTTTTAAAGGATTACATAGCAACTGAAAAGAAGAAACAAAAACTGGAAAATTGTTCTCGTTTGGGGCTCAGGAACTTCAACTGAGTGACAACCAAAGTCTGCCTTCCTTTTCCCTTCCCACTTTCTAGACTCAAAATGTGGGATGGAGTCTTTCCCCAGCATCGTACTCTCTAACACCGCAGTTCCAAACCTAGCAAAATAACATTTATTTTTACTTTGGACCTGTGTATCAAACTTATTAGTCATTGACTCAGACCTTTGTTTATTCCTGGGTTGTAGACTGTACTCCCCATATTCTAAGCATAGAGAAAGGATTACAGCAACATACCTAGCTAAACAAAGTTCTTTTAAATCCAAGTGATTTGCTTCTGATTTCTTTTCAATTCTCACTTTAAAAGGAAATTTGTGTTTATGAGATAATATTTCTTCTTCCTCAAAGTAAGACCTAATTCATTCTGTGTTTTTATGTGAGATAGAATGCAGATGTGGCACTGAGCCCATGGGTCACTCAGCACACACAGAACACTGTGATGACAATCTTTATGAGGTGTGGTCAATCTACAGTGAATGTGGCTGCCTAGTGCCACATTCAACAGAAAGGCAAGGCTGTAAAACATTACGCTGTGACTCCTTTGTTCATGAGGTTTGACAATGAGACTTCTGGCTCTTCTCCAAAGTCAAATGACTACAGAAGGTCATTTTTTGATTCAGAATGGTGAGGCAGCCATGGACAGTACAACTAAAGATACTCATGAAAGTGAACTTCTAGAACTCCTTCTGAAAGGAGCAAGGATGATGGGATAAGAGTTTGAAGCAAGGGTGAATGTTTTGAAGGTGATTAGTGACAATGTATATTTTATAGTAATACTTTTTTCAAAGTTTAAAATTTATTATACTTTTTAATTGCATCTTATAAGTATTTCTCCATGATTTGATGCTAAAATGCCTGTAACATATTTTGTTTGCTTGCTTGCTTTTGGTTAATCTTGATCTCAGGAGTAGCTTTTCCTCAAAAACATTTTGATTTTCTTGACTTTCACATAACCTTGGTATGGTCCCCTCACCATTATGTATCTCCTGAACTTTGCTGATTAGGATAGTCGTATTACATCTAAGAAACACATGATTAGTTATTTTATGGCAATTCTTTCTGGCTTCCAATATTCTATTTTTGGTAATCATCTCATGTTGTTATCCAATTTTTGAATATCGATGGTGTTTTGCAATTATTATCTTACGAATACGTGGATGGTGGCAGGAGAAAAGTGCCAGTATCAGTAGTAATTGGGTTAAGTACCCAAGATTGTAATCTTACTTTTAAAAGGATGTTCCATGGACATCCTTGGCTGTGAGCTTAAGACTCAATCAGCAACCAGAGAGGACATTCTGAATTCACCAATGGTATGGGATATGGGTAGAGGAAATGAGGTGCCCATGTGAGCATAAACTGATAATTATCAGCTTCCCAAGTTCAAGGAGATGTGCATGCAACTATGAAAGCATAGCCTCTCCAAATCCCTTCCCAAGGAGAAAAGGACTGGCATTCAATTTTCTCTTGATAATAATTTTAAGGCAATTTATGTGACACCATTTAGTATAAGCACTGTCAGCTAGTCTTTCCCCAGTTTTAAATAAATTGCTTCTCTGAGCCAGGGCAACTGGCAATCAAGGTAAGCAATTATTTAAAACACTTGTATTTTACTTATATATGTTTTTTTAATTGAAATCTTTATTGGTACATTACATATACACACCATGATTGCACTCAACAATGAGAATTTGTACCAGTATATGACACAACTTAATTCTCACTTTTTCTCATAGCTCTACCCACCCTACCACCCCCACCCCCTATGTACATTATATATCTTTAATGTTATTCATTTTTAATGAGTTAAATAAGCATGCACACATTGTATACTATGTCTTTAATCACATTTAAAAATTCTCTAATATTTTGAGCTCTCTAGAAGCAGAACCCTCTGTATGCCTAGTGTTTGACTTTGACATCTATTTTCAAATAGATTTTCTGAAATGTATTATGCGCAAATGTGGAAGACTTTCATTATGTATGATTTATTGAGGGACAGTCTCTCTGCCTTGTTAAAAAACACTTTGGTGCTCTTTCAAAAAAGGGTATTCTGTCTTACAATGCAAACTTCGAGTCTGTTTTTTGTATGTTTCTATAAATAAGTGAAGCAGAAGTGTCCTTCACTGTGAAGGTCAGTCACTTGCTCCTGAATTTTTGGGCTGTGGACAGCTTCTAGGGACATTAAAATGTTCCAGGCAAATAACAGTAGCAAAACATTAACTGCCATGCCCCTGACTATATGGTAGAGATACTGTCACTATGATTCAAGTAGAACCTACTGGTTTATGTTGAAAAAACTAAAAATCTAGAGGATGTTATTTAATATTTGCAGGAAAATTGGAGAGAGGCCCTACTTTCATCTTAATATTCTGGCTTTCTCTAGACTTAGGTTTGAAAAAACATAAAAGTATCTTTAAAAAGATACTCGGTTGATTTTCTAAGTCTTTAAGCATAGATTCCTTTGGGAAGAGAGCTGTTTTTACTTTTCTCAAATAGTCAACAGTAGGGTTTTGGCTCAGAAAAGTCTGTAGCTCATAGTGACCTATTTTTTAAACCATTCTAAAAATACAGATTTCTAAATATATGTTTTCTTAAATAGTTTATATTTTGAAGTGATAATCCATAATCTATGACTAAATGTTTAGAGATGACAAAATAAAACACTGGTATAAGGCTGTATTTTAACTAGATTTTGAAGAAGTTTGCAGCATAAAAATTTAAAATTTTAATTACTTAATATTACCTCTACTTGATTTTCTAGATGAGATTGTGTTTGGAAGGATTTTTGCCTACTGAGTCAAAGCCCTATTTGGAGTTTAATGTATTCCTGTCATAAACAATGAAATTGAAATGTTACTAAAGATGATGATAAAATGCAGATTTGTGTAAAAGTTCAGAAATTTGCAAATGTAGAACCAAGTATGTAATACATGAAATTAGTTTTGAAAATATATTTATATAAATGCATAGGAAAGAATAGCCTAGAAGGATGTATGCAAAATTGTTAATAGTGGTTATACCCACATGATGAGGTTCTGGGTTTTATTTCATTTTCTATCTCTTCCAAATGTGTTACTTCTCTCTTCTTGCTAAGACAAAATACTTGATACCCAAAGTTAAAAGGGAAAAGGGCTTATTTGGCTTTAGTTCATAATCGTCCAGCTCTGCAGCAGGGATGGCAAACAGGCCTCAAAGAGGAGAAATAACAGGCCATGCTCAAAGTACCCAAGGTGATAGTAGACCTTCACCACGTCTTTCTGCCTCTTTGATCACATCAAGACTACAGGATTAGAGTGGTGTGAGCCACTCAACGACATGTGGTGGTGGAGTGATCACAGGTGCTTACTCCCAGCGTCATACATTCCATATTTAGTGACCTCTGACCAAATGAGGGGCAGATATCTAGGCCCATACCATAACACAAAAATTCTATAATAAAAATGTATTTATAAATAAAAAATATTGCCTTTGAAACATGGAAAGTAAACTCTTTAGAGAGCAGGACATAGTACTATCAAGGCTTCTCTGTCCTCTGTCTCTCAGGAATTCTTGAGTTTAAACAGCCCTAGTACAGACTTTAACACTGGGGTTTTCCATTTGCATTATTCCATCAACAATGCAATGATGTCACTTTTTGTTTTATCTGAGAAGCCTGAATATTTTCTTAACACTTGATATGTAGCTTAAGCACTAAATAGTTGAAGTTCTAAACCTTAGGTAAGACCTTTCCAAACTTGAAATTTAAAAACTTTATTTTGAAAACTTATGAGCCCACACTAAGGCAGAGGAACATCTGTTGGCATCATTAGATATTTGTAAATATTTATTGTGGATGAAATACACACTGAAGCCAAAGTCTCAGTCTTAAAACACTAATGAACTGAATAGTTAGCTGAGGATATGGTTCCGTAGAATTTTTTAGTAGGACTTACCTGGTGAGAAGATACAAGTTGATGTTCTTCACATTATTTTTCCCTCCCTGTTAACAGAATTGAGTGATTCCTAAACCCGTTTTTTAGTTTGTTTTTCCATAAGGCAAACTTGCTTTTCTGGTGCAAGTCATGGAAAGGAGCTCATCAGTGAGTGCAGTATCTATTTGCGTTGCTGTGTTTAAACCATTGTTCTAGCCCACACAAGGCCTTTTGGACTTGGTTATATTTTTACTTACTTTTTCTGGCTTCCCACCTTATCCTACCTTACTTAGCAAAGGTGAAACAGCACATGTGTCCCATCCCTCCAAGGAGGGAGTTGCTCTTGGGAAGTGGGTTGTCTTTTTTTTTTTTTTAAATTTTAAAATCTTTATTGGTACATTATGAATACACATCATAATTGCATTCAACATTGAGAATTTGTACCAGAATATGACATGACTTGATTCTCATTTTTTCCCTTTTCCCCCCGCCCTGCAACCCCCCACCCCCTACATACACAATCTTTGTTTTCTTTATTATTACCACATTTGTTTTCCCCTCGTTATTTACCCTTACACTCTCTTTCCTGGGATTTGGGTTGTCTTGCAATCTCAGTTTTTTTATGAATTCAGGAAAATTTATAATTTTATAAATTACCCATCTTTTCCTCATTAGTATGAGAGCAAAGTTCTGCAACTTTCTACACTAATTAGAAGCAGGACCAACATTGTTTAATTCTGTCTCTTTTCCAATTCTACCAGATTCTGGATTTCTGAACACTCCCCATTCCCTTGCACTCTTTCCTGTCATTTCTTTCCTGAGCTCATCTTTTTCTTGTAATATTTAGCCAAAGGCAGCCAGTATAGGTTATGGACTAAATATCCTTCAGTTAAGTTCAGTTCATCCTCAGGGCCAACAGTGTTTCAGATTTTAAGACTTTTAGGTTTAGAAATATTTGCACACACATAATGAGATGTCTTGGGGATGGAACTCAAGTCAAAACACAAAGTTCATATGTTTGCTGTTAACCTTGTACACATAGCCTGAAGGTAATTTTATACAAAGTTTTTAGTGTGCTTTCTTTTCAAGGTCAAGTATGTAATCTTACTTGGGGCATCTTGTATGTGCTCAAAAAATTTCCAGTTTTGGGTTTTTAAATTAAGGATGCCCACACCTGACTTTAATCTGTTCTGCAAGCATCCTGGGCTAATGCTGTACTTCTGCAAGTTACTGGAGATGGATGCTTTAGAAAATTTTTACTGTACCACATAGAGCTTCAGTATTTTAACCTGGTAGCAGAGTCCTCGGTGCTTTCTAGTAAAGACAGTACTATGAAAATGCTCAAATTTTTTGTTATGTAGGCTCCACAAGGGACTTACTACTGGTCAGGCTAAATTATACCATGCTATGGAAACCTTTGTAGTTTAACATAAAGTTTCATGCAGGGAAAGTACCCCTTTTCTAATTTATAGAATATCATTTGGGACATACAGACTCAGAAATTGTTATTTTAGATGAAATGGCAAAAGAAGCATGGCAGGAGGACTTGGCTTTTAACCTCTTTGATGTAGAAGGGATGCACATCACTTCAGTTCATAGTGCACTGACCAGGATTACTCACATGACTCCGCCTAAATACAAGGATGCTAGGAAACCTAGGGAAGAGAAAAGGTATTAGATGAGCGCTTACACTGTTGCCCTGTGGATTCTGTTTCACTAGCCAAAAAAGAAGGAGTTTGCCTTTGCTCTTATTTGCATCTTTCAACTAGAGTTTCCAGATGTATTTTGGATAGTAGCATGGTCTAGCAATGCACAGGTAGGAGTTAGATTACCTGAGACTCCTCATTGTTCTTGCCTTCCCCTCCCACAATAGTTTCTCCAATAGAACGAACATTGAGGGACATTTGAGCTCATGCAGCACCCATAAGTTGCTATACATCATTTTCAGACTAGAAAGCACTGATAACTAGAGGTGCTTCGCATATCACACATTAGTGTGCTGCTCCACTGTTCACTGACAGGGACTGTCCTTTCTGCTGGGCTAGTGTCATGCCTTGTGGCTGTAATTGTATGACCATCACCCTGCCTATAATTCAGACACACAGAATCATCCCCAGATCCTGCTGTGCTGTGTGTGTGTTCAGTTTTTAAAAGAAGCATCTGTTTAAGCCAAGCTAAGTAAACCATGCCAAGCTATGCCAAGCCAAGCCAAACACAACAAAGCAAAACAAAATGGAAAAAAATAATATCAATATTCATGTTAGGAGGCCTTTAAAAAGCAGTTCAGAAGGTTGGCTTAGCAAATTACCTGAACCTTTGAATTCATCCTCATCTTATTCTCATTGCCATGAGAACTTTTGCCTCACAGCAATGCTATAATTTCTTCTTTCTTTCTGTCCTCACATAGTCCGCCTTCTATGAGGAAGCACTTTTAGTTCATGTTTGCTTCGTGCTCCCTCCCTTTCCATACACTTTACCATGTAACCCTCCCTACCACACATATAGAAAATGACTGCTGCTTCCATGTTGAATTGCTTAATTAGAAGGTGGACAGCTGATGAATATATTAATTTTTACACGAGTGTATTTGTAGACCATGCTTACTTCTCCATCAATGATACTCAGATTTTTCCACAAGAAAAAATAAGATACCACTCCCACAATACTTACATTTGTGCTGCAAGCAGCAGCTGAGTAGTAAGCTCACCATATTGCACCAAGCGTGTGCTTAGAAGCAGAGTGTTTGCATCTCCCTCAAGGCTGGTGAAACTCTCCAGTAGATGCTGCCAATTTTATTGGAAATGTGTGTGAATGGCAGATTTTCTCTGCCTCAGACATGCATGAACTGCAGATGGTAAATAGTTTTTTTCCCTATAAAATGTGGATTTACTTTTCAGGCTATTAAAATGCAAATGCCCAGTGCAGATTTGCCAAAGTCTTTGTTCTCAAACAATTTTAAACATAGCTGCCCTTTGGGAAGTTATAGATACTTTTGGAAAAAGAAAAATGGAATGTTAGGGGAATCAAACTGATTTGCTCCATGTTGCTGTCATTAGTTTTCAAGACAAAATGGCACTGATTCTATTGGGAAGTTCCATTTCCAAACAGGTGGCTCTGTGCTGCAACCCTTTTGCCTTTTAGCAGATGGGCAGAGAGGTGGGGGTGGGGAGATTTGTATATAAAGACATGAGGGATAAACAAAGTGAAGCAGAAACTGACAGTACTCGGAACCTTAGCAGGGAGGCAAGTGGGGTTTGTGCATCAGAGCTGCACAAAAATTTAAAGACAGAAGTGCTGTGCTGCACAGCAGTGCTGAGGAAAACAGCTTGTGTGGAAGTCTGGGGGTCTTGAGGAAAGACATTTGAGGTCAGGAAAGAAAGACAGAGAGACCGGCTGTATTAGTAATTTTTCTTGTTTCTGGGACAAAATGCTGGACACCACAAGTTAAAGGAGGGGGAGGAGGAAAGGTTTATTTTAGCTCAGTCTATAGGCCTTCAGGAGGCAGTGAGTCTTCTTTCTTCTTTCCTTTTTCACTTCATTCAAGGTACAAGCTTATTGGTTGGTACCACCCACACTGAGGGTGGGGCTTTCCTTCTCAGTTAATCATGCTCCTCACCCAAAAAAAAATCTTTTTTTTTCTAGATTTTTTGAGAAAGGGTCTTGCTTTGTGGTTCAGGCTGGCCCTGAGCTCAGCCTCCAACTCACATCACAGCAATCCTCCTGCCTCTGCCTCCCGAGTGCTGGGATTACAGGCGTGAGCCGCCACACCCGGCACTGTGGTATGTGGTACTGGTTGCTGCTGGGGTGAGTCTCCACGCCCAGTATAGTATGTGGTGACCGGGGATCGAACCCGGGTCCTTGCGCTTGGAAGACAGGTACCGGAATCACTGAGCTAACCTCCCGGCCCCAGTATCTCACATCTTTGATCCAGCTACCTCCCAAATCGCACCTATGAGTGCATGAGGCTTTCAAGTGATATCTAGCTATAAGCCACAATAGCAGCATATAGAGTTCTGAGAATTTCAAAAGAAAACAGTAGATAAATAAATTCATGACTCTGAGGATTGAGCCTGGAAAGGAGTTTGTTTCCATGAAGGGCCTCTTAAGGTGGAAGAATGCTTGTCCACAGTCTCAGGACTGGAAAGTGGTAGTTGGGAATTAAAATGAGGTCCCTTCAACCTCTAGAGCTGCCTTACTTTATGCCAGATGGGTGCACGGGGAGTTGTAATCTCTCAAGAAACAATACTCCAGTGATGACTGACAGGAAAGTGTGGAGAAGGCAGAAAGAAGGAAAGAAGGGTTGAGGAGAAGAAGGAAGAGAGATAAAGAGGGATGGAAATGGGGGGGAGGAATTAAGGAAGAAGGAAGGAAAGAGAGGGAAGAAAAAGGGTGTACAGGGAGAGGTAATACAAACAGAAACATGGAACTTAGGGCATTTTAATATAGATTTAAAAACATATAGAAACACAGATTATATATATAGATATGGGTGCTGTAGAATGGAGTAATAAGTATAGGAGTTTGTATGGAGTATGGAGTAATAAAATTATCTGATAGATACTTTGAAGATTGCTCTAGAGCCTGGGTGAAACATGGACTGTAGAAACCCTAGATCAGGGGTTCAGAAGCCACATGGAGGCTGTGGCTTAGGTGAGAAGTGACGGTGGGGTGTACTTTGAAGGTAGAACCAAATATATATATATATATATATATATATATATATATATATATATATATATATATATAAAATCTGTATATATACTTAGAAACAATGACACCCCACTGCTGATAATCACATTCATACCCCAGTATTGATATGTACTTATTTTGTTCTGCTTTTTGAAATAGTATCTTGTTGTGTAATTCAGGCTAGCCTCAAGCTTACTACATAATACAGGTTGGCCTTGGAGTTGCAGCAATTCTCCTGCCTTAGCCTTCTGAGTGGTGCATTTGCCCCAATGAGTGGGCATGTGTCACAATGCCTTCTGAGTGAGCATGTGCCACAATGCCAGCTCCCAAATGTTATTTAAATACCATTTTCCAACAAAAAGAACCAGCATTATTTGGAAAAAGAATTGATTTGGGCCCAAGACAAGGAAAATGCAAGATTAGCTCAGGACATCTTATGGTTCCAAATAATAAGAAAGTGCTCCAAAAATGATGGGAAGATCAGGGAACACAGAAACCAGTTTGTGGGCTCCCACTCACTAAATGGGGGATATTTTTGACAGAGAAAGAAAAGAAAGTAGGAAAAGTTATTAACAGATTATAATCCATACCACAGAGTAAGGGTCTACAAATCCAGCAAACAAAGGTAATTGTGAAGATAAAAAAATAAATTAAGCAGAGATAGGAAAGCTCTTTGTTAGAGCAGAATTCCAATGGATAAACATAGAATGAATGACAGAAATTGAAAATCATCGCTTACCAAGTACCTCAATAAAAAGTTCTGTAGGTAAAACCATCAGTGAATGATAAAATTAGCATGCGAAGAATGTGATGAGGCACATTGTGGCATATCCATAGCCTCAGCCTCTCCCCCCACAATAAACTCTCTTAACTACTAAGGCAAAAGTGGTGTGAGAAGACTCCAGTTTATCCAAGAGGCCACCTCAGTTGCCATGGATACATTCAAATTTTGTGCTAAGTCTTGATACAATGCATTGTGAAAGTCACAAGGTCATGACTTCACTTCCATGACACTCTTGACAATTTCTCCATCTGAATTTAATCATGAGGAAATATTAGATAGACTTGTTAAGAGATTTTCTATTAAGTTGGGCAATACTCTTCAAATATTTCAAGATCATGAAGGACAAAGAAAGACTGAGGAAATGTTCCAGATGAAAGCAATTGAAGAAACATGAGAACTAATTGGAACCCATGATGCTAGCTTGGATCACAGGTAGAAAAGGACACTGGGCAATGGGCAAAGTCTAAGTAAGGTCTCTCTGTAGACTAGTTAAAAATACCATTTAAGAATTTCTTTTCTAATGTAGATTATTTCAGTATAAGTCAAATTTAACATTGGCAGAAATCTCAGTGAAAGACTGACAGAAATTACTTAGATCTTTTTGTGAAGCTAAAATTATCTCAAAGTTAAAATTTTTTTAAACTTTAAAATAATTTTAAATGAAGCAAATGACATTTCCTCTACAGAGTCTCTTTCCTTCTAGTACCCCTCTAGGAATCTGGTGCCCTGTGGAGTGGGAGAAACCAGCAGACTCCTGGGGCAGAGGCTGAGGTGCGTGGTGCTACCCGCATCTTAGCACACAGGGCAGAGTTGTGGGGAAAGCAAAGATCACTCAAAACGTTCCAGAAAGTTTCAGACAGAAGGCACTGCGAGAGGACAAGTCTGGGAATAGAGGAAGCAGTGTCAAGCCCAGAGAGGATGAGGAGGAAGCAGAGGCATCATGGCAGTGCCATATGGGCTGGCACAAGGAGACTGATTATTATGAGCATGATGGGAAAGTATGAGGAGATTTTGAATGGAGTAATAAAATTACCTGATAGATACTTTGAAGATTGCTGTGGAGCCTGGGTGAAACATGGACTGTAGAAACCCTAGATCAGGGGTTCGGAAGCCACATGGAGGCTGTGGCTTAGGTGAGAAGTGACAGTGGGGTGTATTTTGAAGGTTGAACCAATAAATATTGCTGATAATTAGACCCAATACATGAGCAACAGGAGAAAGTTACATGAGACTTGTGTTCTGACCTAGTGGCAGGTGAAAGTGACATCAGTGCCAGAAACAGGACTGCCTAGAATTATGTCAACTGGAGGGTTACTTCATCTGTGATGAGAGAAAGAAAAGATACTGCTCCTGAGCTATTGTCAGCTGACTTATCTCTCAGGCACTCCCCACATCTCCTCCCCCAGATGAAATGTAACCCTTACCATTGTCTTGAGGTCAGCGCATAGCTGGCCAGGCTTTGCAAAGAGAAGGCCTCTCTGGGAAGAAGTGCAGAGCCATAGTGGGACCCATTCCTCTTCCTTTTCCCATATCACTCAGGGCACTGACTGTCTGACACTTCCTTTTATCCAAAACATTTCAACATTCAATGAAGGATGAGCACATGTGAGCTGAGACTAGTGTGATGATCAAATGACACTTCCCACAACAATTCAGACATATTTTGTGCTATGAATAATTATTATGCAAAATTATAGATTGGCATACATGTCATACATTTCTACAGTTAGGATTGTGTTCAGCCAGGCTGAGAAATTATCAAGTCAGTTCTGGTCTGAGATATGTGGAATATTAGGAAAAGTTTCTTCTTGTAAGGAAGTAATATTCTTTGTGCTTAAGGTCTGGTAGACTGTCAGCATCATGAGACAGTTCTTCTATACCATATATTAATAGTCCTGGAAAAGATCAAATTCAAGATTCAAACTAGCTTTCTATTGAATGCACATCACTTTTCTAGTACTATTAAATGAGAAAATCAGAAATTGAGCCATTGTAAGTTGAGAACAGTCTGTATAAGGAAACAGGCATTAGTAAAGTCTGTACTGTTTCTGAAATGCACATGATCTCATACAAGGTAACTTTAAGGCACTCTGAATAGTCCAGAGTCCAGTGAAATGATGTTGGAAGATGGCTGTCCCAAAGAAGGTTTACACAGATAACTGATTACACAGACCTTCTCTGTTGAAGGCCCTGTATGAACAGAATCTGTTTTTCCTACTCTCTTAGCAGTCCATGGAGTCTTTACTCTGGAGTCCTCAATCCAAAGGCCTGACATCTATATGATAAAATCCAAGCACCATGATCTTTAAAGAGGGGGAAAGGGTAATTCAGAGTAAGCAGGGATGGTGACCCCTCAGAGCATCTGGAGATTTCCCATGATCCTGAGCACCAGTTGGATAGGAGACAATGGCTCCCAGCAAAGAGTTCTAGGAGATCTTCTGACCATCTTCACCACTGACGAACCAAAAACAAAGCCGAGAGGTCTGAGCATTGAACTTTACTCTTAGTGCTTATGTAAAAGGCACAAAGGAGGAGCAATTTCTACCATTCAGGAAGGGGACTAGAACACTTTTGTCATGGAAAAGAGGTTCCATAAAGGAAGACATTCTAGGGGATGAGGCTAAGGTAGATGGACTTTCACACCTGATCTCCTGCAGGTATGTAGAGTAAGATGGTTAAAAACTCCAATGCAAACATCAGGCTGATAAGGTGGAGTAAAAAAAATACCTGAGTTTGTGCTTCAGGTTCTTCCCCTTTGTTAGGGGAATTGACCTCCCCACAAGACAGGTTGACACTCTTGGTACCCATGAATATAATCTTATTTGGAAATAGGGTATTTGCAGATGTAATCAAGATGAAGATGTGTTCATACTGGATTAAGGTGGAACCAAATCAAGGGCTGATATATTAAAAGACAGAGATTTGGACACAGAGATATCCAAGGAGAACACCATGTAATGACAGATTTGTGTCAAAGAATGCCAAGGATGGCTGGCAACTGCTAGAAGCTGGGAGAGAAACATGGCACAGGTTTTCCTACAGAATTCTAGAGGGATCCAACCTTTCAGACACCTTAATTTTGGACTTGAAGTCTCTTGAAGAATTGAGAATAAACATTTCTATTGCTGTAAGATGCATAATTCATGGCTATTTACTATGAATGTCCTGTGGAACTAACTCCTTCCTGCAATACTCAATAGAAGTGGATGTGGTAGAAGACCACTGATGGGAAGAGATGTCTACTCTAGATCAGTGGGCCTTTAGAGTGATGGAAGAAACTGCTTCAGAGGTTAGAAGGGTTTACAGAAGCTCATGTGTTTGCACATATTTGCAAGGTTTCATTCTTACTGTTGTTTCCTTTGCCACACAGAAGGTATTCATTGTAGTCCTATGTATTCATTTTTGTTTTTCTTGTCCTCACTTTTGGTGTCATAGCTATAAAATCACCATAATTAATTTCATGGAGTTTTTACTTATATTTTCTTCTAGGAATTTTACAGTTGCAGACCTCACATTTACTCCTTAATGTATTTCGGGTTGATTTTATGTATAGTGAAAAGTGAGGTTCCAATGTACTTCTTTTTTCATGCAGATATCTAGTTTTCCTTGTTTCTTCCTGAGTATCCACCCAAAAGAAGTGAAATAAAGATCTCAAAGTGATATCTGTACTCCTATGTTGATTTCAGGTTTATCCATAATAGCTAAGATGTAAAAACTAACTAAATGCTTATCAGTGAGTACATGCAGAATGAAAAAGTGGAATATTCATGCAGTGTAATATTTCTTATTGATAAAAGGAAGAAATCTTGCCATATGTGACAAAATGGAACAATCTTGAGGACATTATGCTAATTAAATTAAATAAATCAACCATAGAAAGACAAACATTATGTGACACCACTTCTTTGAGGTATAAATATAGAAGAGCAGGAAGTAGGATGGGGTCAGAGGGACTGGAAAAGCGGCAAATAGGGAATTGCTATTTGAGCAGTTTGAGCAAGAGTCCATTAAGCATGAGGGTTAAGTTCCAGAGAGCTGTAAAACTGTACCTAAACATAAAATTCACTTATCCAGAAGACAGATCAGTGCATAATCTGATGAGGGATGCTCAAACAGCAGGAGGAGAGCAATGACTGTTTACAACTGACATCAAAATAGTAAACCAAAAATTGGATCAGCTGTTGAAATTTCAGAACAGGATGCAGTGAGAATAGAAACCAACGTTCCAACACTATAGGAGAGATGAACTGTATCTCAAGATCAGAAGTAGCCCACAAAGAAGTACCAACAGTACAGAAAAAACCCTACCCCTATCACCTTAGAAAATACATAAACTGCTTCTATACCCACAAGCAGCCTGAGAAAAAGGAGAATGAGGAGATGGCAGATACCCTGAAAAATAACAATATTCAAATGGGGTTAAATTGACTTGAAATAGACTTTATAACTAGGAGAGACTGGGTTACCTTGAATGGGCAAGTTTTTACTACCTCCATACCACTCTCTGCCAGAGTAAGGCAGGATGATTCATTTTTTTTAGTTCATATGTATTGTTTGGCTCCTAGGACTCTTCATGGTTCTACATCAGATCAAGAAACTAGAGAAAAATACATTATATTTTCACATTTGATTTGTAATGCATACATTTAGATTCTGCTGCACCTAGTAAACCAGTTCAGAATTACTCCCTCCCATCCCTAAAGAATGGTGGAACTGAGATGGTGGGCATGTGGACATTGACTAATAGAGTAACTTTCAGTACACAACTACTGAACACTTGGCTTACACCGGGCACCATAGCCAGGCAAGTACAGAGGCCCAAAAGGTGATTTGAGGAAGAGTGTATTGGGCCACATCAGCAGAAGTAGCTGCCTTCTCTTCATGCCCTATCATTTGCAAAATGCCTTCGTGGACCCTTATAAATTTCAACCAAGTGCCAGAAGGATGAAACAGATAGAAGCCCAGGATCAGACTTTTGAAAGATTTGAAGAAAAGTCACACATGAAATCAGCCTAAGGACCCCTCTCTGCCTCTCTCTGAAGTTCTGTGGATATTTTCTTCAGAAAGAATATGAACTAATGCTTCAAAACTCAATCTTATCAATGCTGGTAGGAGTAAAGTGACTGAAATGACAACAACTGATAATAATTTGAAAGGTTTTAGAGAAGAAAAGGATAGACTACCAAATAGAAGGAAAAGGACAGAGTGAGTGCTAAGACACAAGAGTGGAGGAAGCAGTTCTTGCCCAGCTCTGCCCTGGAAGTGTGTAGACAAGCCCTGGACCACCCTGGTGTTGGCAGTTATCAAACCTCAAGTTGGCCTATGCACCTGCTGAGGCCAATATGGGTATCAGAACTATTTGCATAACTGAGAGAAATAAAACATTGGCAAAAAGCTGCTCAAAAGGAGTGAAGATTCATCTAGTTCACACAATGAAGCAAAAATGACATGGAACAAAAGTCAAAGCAAAATCTTAAATGAGTTGTTAGCATCTTGAAGTCAACCAGATGACATTTTTATAAAACACTATTTAAATTCTTGATTGAAGATTTTGTCTCTCTCTTTTTTTTTTTTTTTTTTTTTAGGTTTTTTGAGACAGGATCTCGCTTTTTGTGGTTCAGGCTGGCCCTGAGCTCAGCCTCCAACTCACATCACAGCAATCCTCCTGCCTCTGCCTCCCGAGTGCTGGGATGACAGGCGTGAGCCACCATGCCCAGCACTGTGGTATGTGGTACTGGTTGCTGCTGGGTGTGGGTCTCCACACCCAGTATTGTTATGTGGTTACCGGGGAATCGAACCTCGGCCCTTGCGCTTGCAAGACAGGCACCGGAACCACTGAGCTAACTCCCCGGCCCCGAAGATTTTGTCTCTTAAAGGGAAATGTGCATTTCCTCTAGAGGATAGAATCCATTGTTTTGGCTTGCTTAAGAAAATGTGTTCTTCAGTTAATATGGTAAGTACAATTTGCAGCAAGTCTCTTTCAGACATGGCAGATATAAGCATTCCATATACAAGGTACAAGTGTGACATCTGCAACCTTTTTACTACATCAATGTTTCTGCCATGGAAAGATATGAGCTGATATTTCCAATCTCAAATCTGATGGGAATACAGTCAGTGAAATGAGAAATGTCAAGAACAGCATTAAATACTGTGGGAAAGTAAGAGATGGTTGTGACTGACCATCTCTTGGATCTCTGGTTTAGCAAACAAATCCTATTCCCCAATGAGAACCTCGATCCTCATTATAGAGGAGAAACAAGAAAGGAAAAGGAGAGTTATTCTAAAAATGGCATTTCAGACAACTTTATAGTAAGTAACAGCAAAAGCATTGGTAAGAAGTTTGCTAATGATGAAGAGAAAGTTGACACCAGCAGAAAAGTATTTAGTTGAAACTGAGCAGCTTTAGAGATCTGATCATGTTTAGGTTAAGTATGGCAATTCTCAGATTTGAGAGAGAGAGAGACAGACAGACAGACAGACACAAAGACAGACAAAGACATAGATGGGCTCTGATTACATCTGAGAGGGATTTAATCTATTCAAGGTTATTCTAGAGGTCAGAATGAAATAGAGCAGGTACCCTCAAAAAACAAGAGATGGACCATTATAAATTTCAGGAACCTCAGGCTTTACTATGTGACCTCTTATCAATAAAGACTGCATCTCTTTCTCTGTATTCTCTCTTGCTAACTATATAAGGAATGTACTCTTTCCTCATCCTCTACTCTTATTGCAGCAAGGACCAGGTGTGTGGACCAGGGGTCTTCAGTGGAGGAAATGGTCACTGATCCATGTCTGTCACTGGGAGGGTGTTCTCTAAATCCAGGCCACATTCAATAACCAAACATATTGGCTACCAACCCATAGGCCTGTTCTTTGTTTGGGGCCAACTTATTTATCAGAGGTGTGCCTCCTTAGAGTCTCTTTTGAATAGTTTTTAAAATTTTATCTAACTAATTTTAGAATGCTAAAAGGTTTTGTTAATGCTAAACTCCTTCCCTGTTCTCTCTTACTTCTTAGCTTTACTAAATCTGTCCATGATGTCTCTAAGTGATGCATACTAAATTTTTTTTTTAAATGATGAAGCTGACAAAACTACTCTGTGGGGGTGGAGAAATCAAGCAGGATCTCCATCTCCTCTAGGGAGACCTACTCAGACCCTGTCTGTTAAATGCTAATTTCATACTTTCATCCAAATTAAGTGAAAGAACCCTTGCTCGATTCGTAATAGGAAAAAGATCTAAACTCTCAGTGAATGAAACTAAGCTCAGTTAAGCTGCCTTACAATGCACGAGGTGGCTTTTTAAGGTAGCATGCTTCCTATTCCTCAGTATCTTCAGGGACGCTGTGAAATGTATACATTATCTTTTGGCCAAACAGATCTGTAGCAAAGCTTTGTTTCTCAGAAGCAACATCTTCCTTTTTGAAGGCTGTGTGATCACCAGTGTGAGGTATGTCAAAGAAACAAAAGCCAACTTGGCACAGGGTCTGGTCACTTAGATGTGTCAGATTTTGCCTTTTCTTGTTTGGACAGTATGTCAAGTCCTCCCATTAGAGCAAAGGATTGTTTTCCCCTTTTGGTTCATGGTAAAAGGCAGCCCTGCATGATACCTTTTCCTCTTTTTGAACTTTCAGCTAATGACCAGGTGAGAGGACAAGTATGTTGTCAGTGTCTGTGTCAAGTTTTATCCTGTGATAAAATCAATGCTCCCGTGTGGACCCTCTGCCTCATTTCAGCTCACAGGGCTGTCTGGCAAAGAAACAGGAAGTGCATGAATAGAACAATGGGAAGTAGCAACCTGGGGTCAGGAGGAAATAAAGGTAGTGGTTGGCTTTTAGATTAATGAGGCACAGTAGAGAAGAGGGCTGTTATGAAAGAGTCAGGGAACGCTTTAAGGATTGGGCCCAAAGCAAGTTGCAGGATGATTTCTGTCATATATCTTTTAGGATGAATAACATAAAACAATAGCACGTATTTTCTGTAAGTACATATATTTGTAGTAAATGCAGAAAACATTTTGGAAGACTTTATTCTAAATTGATGCTAGATTGCCAATTGGTTATACTGGGAGGGAGACTGAGATTAGAGAGAGATGGTCAAAGTGTACCTAAGCCTGTTCCATTTTGTGTAAGGAAATAATGTACATGCACTGCTTATATAACTAAAAACCAATGTAAATAATGTACATGTTCACATATATGTATATATAATATACTGTTATATGTACAAAATATCTCTAAGAAAACAGTCATCTACCCTAAAGATGAGGAATTGGTTTGTCAACTTTTAGTTTGCAGACAGGTTTGCTCAGGAGAAGAGATGAGGCTTGAAGTTCCTTGGATCTGAAGTTTTTGCTTCATTTACCAGATTTCTTCCAGATGGATACCTTGTTCTCAGATACTGCATCTACTTCCTTCCATGTAATCTTTACTACCAATATAGTTCAACCAAGTGGTATTATATTTCCCATCTAGTACTTAGGCCTATTAAGCAGGGCTAGCTGATATAACAAGCAACTCCCAAACCACTTTGCCCTGGAAAAAAAATCCATTTTGTATGTTTCTGGCTGGGTGGCTATCCTGGCACCATTTATAGGGGCAGAGACTGTGCGGAGAGGGAGCAAGGAGAATCATGTGGCAGGATGCTAGTCAGGCCTGTAAGTCAGTTCCTGTATCTATCAGATTCAAAATGCCTGCTAACTATGTCCTTGGAGGGAAAAGAAGGCTCAATATTCACAAATACGAGAAGTCCCAGGCATAGAAACTGACAAGGAAGAGGTTAAATATTTATTATTGATTTCTTAGACCAAAAGATCTAAGCAGAGCATGTGAGACATACGGCCAAGGTTGCAGAGATCTAAGTGGTAGAGAAAGGATTGGAAGCCATTCATCTGACCCCTAAGCCAAAGTGTCCACAAGCTGCACACAGAGGAGGGAAAGCCAGTCAGCCTTTGTAGATGCTTAATAGCCTGGAGCACATTTGCATGCTGGGGCAGGACACACACATCAGAAGCCTATTAGAAAAAACCAAAGATAAATGCAATTGGGACTCTAAACAATGAGTGTTTCGCAGGGGTAAGAAGGGGGTAGTTTCAAAGAGCAGACCATTGCTGGCTTTATTTCCTTCATTTTAATTTTTTGTTTGTTTTATTTTATCAGAAGTCAATCTCCTCTTCTTTACATACACCACTTAGACCCATGGCTGTGATACTTCCTTTTTCATCTGGGCCCAGACAGAGTGCTTCCGGAAACACTGCATACCCCTTGAAGTTCTACTCTTGATAATTAAAGGTTTAATTCCAGCCTCACGTCACCCTTACACAAGACCAGCTTTTCCATACACCTGGGATCCAAAGCTCTCCATCAAAGACAACTCTTTCCTCTCATCTCAGGTCCAAAGAATCATTCAGAGAACACATACCCCCAAGCCAAAAGGGATGCTCTGGCTTTCTTTTTCTCCCCCAGGGGCATCAATTAGCAACTCAAGGTCAAACTGGAGATTTCTGGGCTACTTAACTCTTTATTTACAGAGGAAAATTAAAAGAACTAAAAAATCTCCTCTAATCTCTATCATGTCTTTGGCAAAAGAAAGGTGGTAAAGTCACTTACTTTTTCTTTGAAAGGACAGTAACAAAGACTAGATTTTTGAAGAAACTAGGCAGTTTAGAACATTTCAAGGCTCAGAGTCAAGAGAAGTTATGGAAACCAGAAGAATATGAAATATCTTTAGAGGACTGAAAATAAAATATAAAGAAGAAAAAGTTCCCCTCCCTCAATTCTACATCTGGTGAAAATAGTCACCAATATTCTAAGTTAAGTAAGGAAATTTTCAAGTAAAAAGCACGTGGGGAGAATTTGTTGCAAGTTGACCTGCATTCCTTGAAATATTATAAGAAACACTTTAGGCTGGAAGAAGTTAATGTCCAGCCAAAACTTAGATCCTAAGGAGGTAATGAAGAGCATAAGAAATAGCTATTTGAATGAATACTAAAGATTTTTTTTACTTTCTTCCTCTTAATTTACTTATGATATCTATAACTGTTTTAAACAAAAGAAATATTGCAGAGTTTAAAGTATGTAGCAGAATGGGGGTTAGATAGACTTATATTATTTCAAAACTTCTTTTCATACCCTATACAAAGTGGCATCATACTCGAAGTGATATTGCATGAAGTGATATCATACACTATTGTTTAGATGTAGTTTCTAAGCTCTTCTTGTCCTGAACAAGGAATTGGTCAAGACAAGTGCAAGGTAACAAAATTTTACACTTATTAAAGGTAGGAAAAGAAACCACCATTGTAGTTTGAGCTCACTAAAAGTAGGAGAAGTACATCTTTCAGGACTAGAATGGGCTCATAATAGCAAAAGCTCAGTGTCAACTGTCCTTTTGTGTTTTTCCCTCAGGCTGATGTCAGGTCTAGACTGAAAACCTTCTTGAGTTCTTGCAAGAGGTCTATGGGCAGAGCTTTCATAACTGTTCTGTTCACATGGCCTGAGATTTTATAATAAACAAGTCACCTCTACTTTTCTAGCCAGTGTGCCATACTCTATACTCCTGCCTCAACTGAACAGGAAACAAGCATAGAGCTCTTATGACTGAAGAAGCCTAAGAGTGAATCAGTCCACCAGCCACAAGTCCCTCCCTAGCATTTGAGCTTCCTTGACTCCAGACATCAAATACCAGAAACATGCAGCCATGTTTTATCAAAATCCTCAAAATCTATGGGCATAAAAAAATGGCTATCGTTTTATGACATTGAGTTTAGGGTGGTTTGTTACCCAATACATAACCAAGAAAAATAAACATCTAGAAAGTTGTGCATTGCATCAAGAATACAACTTGGCAAACTTTCACAAAGCCAACCTACTTATATAAACAACACTCACGAGAAAGAACATCAGTAGCCTCAGGAACCACACTCTGCCCTCTTCTAATGAAATTTCCAAGGATGATCACCAGCCCAACATCTCATACCACAGTTTAGTTTTGTCTGGTTTTGAATTATGTAAGCTACCAGTATTTAATCTTTTCTTTTACTTTCTTTTCTGATGTACTCAACCTCAACACCCTTGTAATGCCTGCATGCTTGCTTCTTTGCATTCTTTTACCCTATTTTGGGCCTTGTCAGCTCTTGACTGGCCATTTGAGTCACTGTCAGTCTGACTACATATAAAGTTATTTATGGCTCTTTATATTCCCAAGGATAAAATCTAAACTCTTAGCAGGTCCTCAAAGCTCTTGGGGACCTGATATCTTTTCTTGTCTTCATCCTTCTCTGATATTTTTTCTGCACGTCCCCAGGGCTCCAGATACACTATAGAGCCCACATGTGGTCCATTCTGCCTTGTCCCTTGGTCCTTTGGGTTAAAACTTCAGTTTTTTAATTTTAAAATAATTTTTATTTTGGACTAATTATAGGCTCATAGAAAAGGTATAGGTTCATAGAACATAACACAGGAAGGTATAGGTTCATAGAAAAGGTGCAAACATAAACTCCTTATCCTTGTCCTCTAATTTTATCATTGTAGAAAACTTTAGGACAGTGATCAAAACCAGCTATAGTAACTAACATTAGCACAATACTTTAAAGCTCTGATTTTATCTGAAATGCCCATTTCTTTTTTAAAATTAATTTTATTGTGAAATAGGTACATTTTATAAACATATCATGATCATACTCAACATTGACAATTTGTATCAGTATATGACATGACTTGATTCTCATTTTTTTCCATTCCCCTGGCCACCCTACAGCCCTCACCCACTATATTATATAAGCTTTTTTTCTCTCTTTTTTTGTTACCATTGCATTTTTTCTTTCCCTTTGCTACCCACCCTTATCAACATCTTAGTTTTATCTTACTTTTGCTTGTTTCCCAAGATCAGTTCCGATAGTATCTCTTCCTGAGAGTCTTCTCTAAGTCCTCCTTCCTTCCCTTCATTCTTTGTATACAAAAATCACTCTAAGCACTGCTTCTCGATGATTCTGCTACTACAAAGATATACTTTAAGAGTACAGATGGTGAAAAATTGAAGTTATATTCTTGCTATCTAGAGCAACCCCTAAAAGCACTTAATGCTAAATAGTATGGCAAATAGTAGAAAAATTAAAATAAACTAAAAAGCCATTCTAATAATCATTAAAAAGAGAATAAAAAGAAGGGAATGCAGGAGAGAAGAATGAAAAGCAAAGAACACAATAATAACCTAAACTTAACAAAATTAATAATTATATTAAGTGATAGTAGACCAAACAGTAAAGTTGGGAATTATCAGAATCAATAAAAAATGATGCAATTATATGCTTCATATAAGAAATGCATTTTAAATATAAAGACTTAGGCTGAAGATAAGTAAATTGCAAAAAATAAATGATGCCAACAGACATCATAAAAATCTAGACTGGCGACATAACATCAGATAAAGCAGAATTCTATGTTAAAAGAATTACCAGCTGTCAAAGCCATTTTAGAATGGTTCATTTGGAAGAAAAAGAACCATAAGTATATATACCTAATATAAGAGCTTCAAAATATATGAAACAAAACTTGATAAAAATCAAAAGGAGAAATAGTCAAATTCCACAATCATGGTAGGAGATTTTAATGCTTGTCTATTAACAAAGGTCTGAACATAATCTACTGTCTTGCTTAATTTTTACTGAATAGTATGGCAGATAGCTAAGTTAGTGAAAAATTATTATAAGATAGACAAAGCTGGGTCCTCAACATAGAAAGCAATTGAGGCACACTCAATGGTTAGCTTTATAAAAAGAAAACACTACTTATCCTAGAGATGAACAGCAGTGGTTGATATTCTAAATGGACATCAATCTCTTCAGCCTATTTCTTTTTCTTTTTCTTTTTCTTTTTTTTTGAGACAGGGTCTCCCTTTGTAGTTCAGGCTGGCCCTGAGCTCAGCCTCCAACTCACATCACAGCAATCCTCCTGCCTCTGCCTCCCGAGTGCTGGGATTACAGGTGTGAGCCACCACGCCCGGCACTGTGGTATGTGGTACTGGTTGCTGCTGGGCATGAGTCTCCACACCCGTCATTGTATGTGGTTACCGGGTATCAAATCCGGGTCCTTGCCCTTGCAAGACAGGCGCCAGAACCACTGAGCTAAATCCCCAGCCCTCTCAGCCTTTTTCTTAATGGGAATTACTTGTATTGACTTGTTTTTCCACTTGATCTCCATTTAATCAATATTACCTAGATGGTTGTATTTGTAATCTTATTGTTTGGTCATGATTTTGTCCTATCTAATGTTCACATTGTAATTTTCCTTTGGGCCTTATGGTTTTGCCCCACCTTGAACACACCTCACCTCTTGGCTTTGCTCAATAAAAATCTCTTTAAAATGGGGTGGGCGAGCAATTCATTTTCTGTTTCTCTTAGATAGCAGCTATCTTTTCCTCAATGAATATTTCTTACTCTTAACCCTGTTGTTCCTGGAGTTCATTGTTGGTTTTTTTAGAGAACACAAACTCATGTTTCAGATATCTGCAGGTTTGGGAGTGGCATCTATTCCTTCTATATCAGTAGTACATAAAGCAGTGGAAAAATACACAAGTTTTCTAAGTTCATGTGATAAATTTACACAAGTGGATTCTATCTATAGTAAAAGAAGTTGTTGTTAATATGCTTATTTATTTAAAAAACAAAAAGCTTCTCGTGTTTCTGAGGAATAAAAGAAAATCTCCTCAGCCAGATTAGATTTATCTGCAAAAACTAGAAGCAAAAATGATAACATAAAATCTACAGCCAAATTCAAACTCAGCTCTAACTCTCATTGTTTTCTACTTAAAGTCCATAGGAAAAGGACCTTTCTTACCATTTATATTCAGTGTTACATTGGAGGCCCTAGTCAATGAATAAAGAAAAAGAAATACAACGACTATACAGAAAAAGTAAACAATCTGTATTTGCAGTTGATATGATAATGTATATTGATAATTCTATGCAATCTACTAGGAAGTTCTTACAACTATTAAATGAATTTAGCAAGGTCTTAGAATACAAAGTAAATACATAGAAATCAAGTGTATTTATACATACCAGCAAGTAACAGTGAGAAGATGAAATTTGAAAATACCATTTATAATAGTATCAGAAATAATAAATTTAAGAATAAACTTGTCAAAAATATGCAAGATATGAACACTGAAAATTATGAAATGTTGCAAAGGGAAATCAAGATCTAAATAGATGGAGAAAAAACCATCTTGTGAATTAGAAGACTAGAAATTGTTAAAATAATCATCAGGAAATGCCTACATGAAAGGAAAGAAGGAAGACCAAGGAGAGGGGGCAGAACCACCATCAGTCTGACCATTATACAAGACCAACAAGTATTTATTAATTTTTCCATATTGGGAACTGAACCCAAGCCCTCTAAGTTTTGCTATATCAATAAGCTGGCCTATCCAATAAATATTAATAAATTAATAAATATATCCTGGCCTTCCAACAAATATTTATTGAATAAAGTAGGAGTTTCTTCCAAAACATAGAGATTAGTGGTCAAAATCATAAACTGACGATCATACAACTTCTTGTAAATAATGGAACTAAAGAATTTTAGGGAAGAAAATGATTTTAGGTATAAATTAATCCTGAGTCACAGATGTGAGAAACAGAAAATATCATAGAAAGATGCTATAGAACCTGATAACAGCTACTGGACAGGGCAGGAAGCTAGTTTACCTGGGCAGACGGGGCAGACAAATGCACAGAGGGTAATTAGGTGGTGTAGTTGCGGAGAAATACAGAGTCAATAAAGGACTGGTGCATCAAAGTGGTACCATGTCTACCTTCGAAGCATAAGGGCCCAAGTTCCATTGTCAGTAACACACACACACACACACACACACACACACACACACACACACACAGGACTGAGAAGTTACAAACAGAGTAGACAGCCAGCCAAGAGCCCAGACAGTTAGGTGAAGCAGCAGGCTGCGTGGACTAAAAGAAACACAATAAACCAGTATTCAGGTAGCAAATAAGACAAGGATTTGATGGCACAGAAATAGACCAGCTGGCTTCATGTTACTGATGAATTCCAGAAAGATAAAGAATGTGCTTAATTCCACATAAATAGACACCCTTTCCATGGCTGTGTGATAAGCAGAAGCCACAGCAACAGTTTTATTAAAGACTGGCCACTTGGAACTGTAATCAGTTTAGTGAAATGTGTTTAGAATACTATCTATGTTATATGCCATATATCTTAAAGACTTACAGGGGCTTGTCTGAGCAATGCATTTCAGTGTAAGTGAAAAGATTAAGTGCAAGAGAAGGCAGAGACCTTTAAGGGCTGGCATAAAACACAAGGGGCTTAAAATTTAAGCGTTGAAATCATTTTTATAATATCGACTCAGTGCACTAAAGAGTATAGCATTAATTGTAACTCAATACAAGGCTAATTAGGAATGATACTGCATCCATCAATTTAAGAATTTAGACAAGTTCTGGCAATATTTTCTTATAAATGAAGTCTTCTGGAAACTCAGATGCATCTTATCTCCAGATTTCTCTCTCATTTATATTCCTCCTCTTCCTTTCCCTCCCATTTCTTCTCTCTTTTTCTTTTCCTCCCCCTTCTCTTTCTTCTTCCTTCTCTCCTCCTCTTTCTCACTCCCTCCTCCTTCTCTCTATTCTCTTCCTTCTCCTTCTTTCTCTAAGAAGATGATTCTGGATTAAATGTAGAGAATGCTTAGAAGTAGAAGAAAATTGGCAGAGGAAGGAAATCAAGTAAGAATTTGTTGCTTCAATTTCCAGAAGAGATTGTGATGATATAAAAGGGAGATATTTAAAACTGTCCTGGGATGGAAAGGAGTGGGTGACTTGAGTACATGCAAGTAGAAGAATCATCAGACTTAGTGGCTGCCTAGGTCAGAGCAGAAAAGGAAGAAGGTGTCTAGGACACAGGGGTCTGAGCAGTTGCGTGGGTGGTGTACCGCTAGAGCATCTACATGACATTTGAGTAGCAAGTGACTACAAGGATGCAGGTCTTCTTTCTTTCTATGGAAATTTGCACATTTTATTCCTTTTGCATGGATCTTCTCAAACTCATGTCACTAGGTCTCATCTTATGCAACATGTTCTTCTTCTCCTTCTTATGCTCCAGCATCACAGTAGGTTTGTTTCTTTGCCAACGCCTCTGAAGCATCATAGCTCACACTCATCTCCAAAGTCCTCACAGAGTGATCTTTCCACTTTTTCTCCTTTGAGCACATTTCACTAGGCCAAGAAATATCAGTTACCTACAAACATCACCTTGCTCAGGACAAAATGTAATGTAGACATATCTTTGTCTGTACTCATTTCACTTGAAATCATCACTATCTCTGGCCAATTCTGATCCTACTATCTGTCACATAAAACCACTTCAATAACAACTCTCAACCAAAAAAAAGTTTAGAGACACTGATTCAACTATATATAATAAATTTGACTCCAAAACTAGCGTATTTTTATGTACCTTGAACTTTTTGAGTGACTTTTTATTATAAAAAAAAACTAATGGTCTTCCATAAAAATTATCCGAAACTATTTCTCAAAGAGGGGATAAAGAAAAGCAGTACTTGTAGTGTCTAGAAGACAGTTCACATTTACAATATCTCATTTCATTATGTAAAAATGTTTATCAATGAGTTATAACAAATATATTTTTAACCAATTTTCATTACATTACACAGTGGACTCTTGATAAGGGCTGGTGATAAATCAAGTCAGTCAATTGAAGACTCAGGCTTCTCTATACAGCCTTCCAAGTCTCTGCTGTATGCAGGCAGATCTCAGTGTCCTTAGAGAGACACTGGCCTAGAATTTCTCAATTAACCTCACACAGGGAAGGGTGTTATAATGTTTCTTCCAGAACTCTTTAAGGGTTAAATCTGTATCTGAGACCATTTGAAAGCACAAGTGGCCAGCATTCAGGTCATAACTCAACATTGCTCATAATAAGTTAATACTAAAATTTTAGTGGTAACTCAATTCTTCATATGCTAGGCTAGACATAATTCAAGGGCCCTACTGTGTATAGAAAAGAAAAATAAAAATAGGTTAAAGTCTAGGAAGCAAAATTTTGGGTTTGTCTAAGTTAGGGTTAGGTCCATTCTTTTTTTGAGTAACAAGAACCAAAAGTACTAGCTTCAACATATAACATACTGATTTTTCTTACACTGTCAAATTTGCAAGTGAGTATTCTCACCATAGCATGGAGCCTCAGCTGTTTGATTTCTACAGAAACCCCTGGCTTGATGTAGTTCACCACTTTGTCATCTCTAGGTTGTGACCTTTGTCCTCATGGACTAATTGACATCTTGAACTGTAGCTCTCATATGTATATTTCAGACAGAAAGATGGAGGGAGAGTTCAAAAATAAAGTGTGTATGATGGACTATCTTTTAGGAAAAACTTCCAGAAGCTGTCACATGAATTGTGTTAGAACTTAGTCATATGCTATTCCTAACTGTTATAAGTGTTGAGAAAGTATTTTTTTCTAAATGGCCATACACGGGCAAAAGAATACAAAAGAAGAAGGGGAAAATGAATTTTGGGAGACAGACAATAGGTCTGACAGATTAAACTTCAGATTCCCAGATTATGGAAGTAAGATGGCTCATGGCTGAGTAGGCTCCCCACCCATCACACTTGGCACTCTTCCTCTCGGCACACAGGCTGTGCTTCCCATCTCTGACAGTAGGTGTTATTAGGTACCACTTCCTGGGTTGGCTTTATCATTTCCAGCAGGTCAGGATGGAGATGTGCCTAGCAAACCTGGGAGGCACATATGAAAGATGGCAGGGTTGGCAGAGGCTCCATTTCATAATATTTCATATGCAAAATGGACTTCCACTGTTTGAGTTATTACTAGGGTTTTTGATTATAAGGGCTAATCTATGCTAAGACAAGCCTCTTTACAAATACTGTGAAATAATTTCCAGATTGATTCCCACCAAGTGAAAATAAATGCATTTTCCTGACTATCAGTAAGACAGGTAATTGACAATCTTTGAGTTCATTGACCTGGAAATGAGCAAGAGTCTTGTGGGAGACAAATAGAACCTGAGCTGCAATGTAGAAATAAAGTATGTTGGCTGGGGGTTTAGCTCAGTGACACAGCACCTGAATGAAGTATGAGTGCTAAGAGTATTGAATACTCGATTATTGTAGATGGTAAATTAATTAGATTATTTCGTAGGCTGTTAGGTCTACCTTCAAACTGTAGCCCTCCAGGAGCCAGTCTTCAAGGAGCTAGCAGAATGAGGAGCCAATATGGAGAATAAACAAGGCATATTCACCAGTTAGCATTATTAAAAAAGAAAAGAGGTAATACTTCAACTAGAGATAAGTAGCAGTCATTGATATTCTAAATGGGAAATTTCTTGTACATATTTTCCCATTGGATCCCCATTTAATCAATATTACCTGGGTGACTGTAATCCTGTTGGTTGGTTGTGGCTTTGTCCCACCTCATGCCCACCTTGTAATTTTCTATTGGGTCTTATAGTTTTATCCCTCTTTGTACCTACCTGACCTAGGCATTTGCCATATAAAATACCTTTCAAAAGAAGTATGAGTGGGAAACCCATTCTCTGGTCACCCTTCTTTCTTTCTCTCAATAATTTTTTCCTGCTCTTAACCTCTGCTGTTCCTAGAATTCATTCTTGGATTTTGGAGAACATGAACTCCTGTTTTGGATATCCACCAGATTTGGGATTTATATCTATCTATTCCTGCTATATCACAGTGACTCTGAAATTTCTACAACCACTTTGTTATCTAGGTCAGTATAAACTAAGGCTCTCAGGGCAAATCCAATCCATTCTTTTGTTATTGGAGCACAGTCAGGTCAGTTTCTTTACACACAATCTTATGGCTGCTTTCATTTTGGAATAGCAGAAGTAACAAATAATGTATGACCCATGAAGCTTAGACTGTTATTTGGCTTTTTACCAAAAATGTTTGCCAGCATTGCCTTAGGTCCTAGGATTGATTGTTCAGGTTTATATTTCTTGAGTCTTTTTTAGGAGTTTCTTTCAAGAGATTTATTTTATTATTTTCTAAATTGACATAAAATTTTTATTCCATCTCCCTGTTGTTCTTTTAATGTCAATGGAAAGTGTGAAGATCTCCTCTATTTTATCCCAATATTGTTAACTTGTATTTTCTCATTTTTTGACAAGTAGAAGTTCATAAATTTTATTGATATTTTTAAAAATTCAGTTTTAGTTTCATTGCTTTTACTCCATTTTGTCTGTTTTCTGTTTCATTGGTTTTCATTCTTATTTTCATTAGTTAACTTTGAGTTTAATTTTCTTTTTAGCTCTTTTTCTTTTCTTCCTCCTCTTTTCTCCCACTTCTCCTGGGAATTAAACCAAGGACACTCCATTAGTGTGTAATATTTCTAGGCCCTTCTTCTTTAAAAATGTTTAACACAGAGTTTTGCTAAATTGCCTGGATTGACTCAAATTTCTGATCTTCCTGCCTCAGCCTATGGACTAGCTGGAATCATAGCCAAGTGCTACCACTTTCAACCTCCTTTTTAGCTTAAAGTAGAAGTTTAGACTGTACATGCTTAACTTTTTATTCTTTCCTAATATAACTAGTTAGAGGCACAAATTCACCCTAATCCCTGCTTTTATTGTAAATCATACATTTTTGGTGTGCTCTGTTAATTAATATTATCACTCCATTAAAAGATTTCTCTAATTTTACCTGTGAGTTTTTAATAATTTGTGGATTACTAATGAGAGTGTTGCTTAATTTCCAAAAACTTAAGGCAGTCTTACTGATTTATAATTTTATTCCCTCTATGTTAAAATTTATTAAGAACTTTTTATAGACCATCATATGATCTATCTTTTAGAACATTCTTAGTGCACTTGGAAAAGAATACACATTCTGCAGTTGATGAGTGCAGAGTTCTGTAGGTATTAGTTAATGTTCATAGTGCAAATAAGCTATCTGATATCCTTTTTTATTTTCTTCCTTAATTTTTCTATCAACTACTAAAAGAAATCTCCAACTCTAAACTGTGGATTTATATATTTCTCTCATTAGTTTTGCTAGGTTAGCCTCATGGATTTCCTTTGTGATATTGATAATTTATGTCTTTTCCTTTTTTGTGAGGATTATTCTGCTTCAATATTTATTAGTTGTATTGATCTTTCCAGAGAAACAACTTTCGTTGATTTACTCTAGTAAGTTGTTTTCCAACTTAATATTAACTACTCTAATCTTTACTATTTATATTTTCTGCTTGTGTTATGTTTAATTTTCTCCTCTTTTTCTACATTTTTGAGATAGGATAGTTATAGATTTTTAAATTTTTTCTTTTACAACATATGCATTTTAATGTTATGTTTTCCCCTAATCATGGCTTTCACTGCATCTTACAAATTTATATATGTCTTATATTTATTTTAATTTGGCTCAAAAGTTTTGTCTTATTTTATCTTCATTTACAAAGTATAGCTGTGTTGAATGTAAAATTTTGGTCTGGTACTTTTTTTCTTTCAGGACTTTGAATATATTTGCCAGTGTCTTGTAGATTCCATTGTTTCTGATAAGATTGAGGCTGTTAATTGTATCATTCTTCCTTTATGTATCATGTTCTTTTTTTTTTTTTTAGGTTTTTTTAAGACAAGGTCTTGCTTTGTGGTTCAGGCTGGCCCTGAGCTCAGCCTCAAACTCACATCACAATCCTCCTGCCTCTGCCTCCCAAGTGCTGGGATTACAGGCGTGAGCCACCACGCCCGGCACTGTGGTATGTGGTACTGGTTGCTGCTGGGTGTGGGTCTCCACACCCAGTATTGTTATGTGGTTACCAGGGAATCGAACCCGGG
>PVIR01001613.1:0-67906 GCA_004026965.1 Petromus typicus | reverse complement strand
AGAACCACTGAGCTAACTCCCCGGCCCTGTATCATGTTCTTTTGATGACTTCAAGATTTTTCTCTTTATTGTTGGCTTTAAAAAACTGTAACTGTGGTTCTGTTGTTGTTCTTGTTAAGATTCACTGAATTCTTAGATCTAGAAGTTAATATTTTTCACCAAATTTGGGAAAATTTATCCATTATTTCTTTAGATATTTTTTCCCTTCTTGCTCTGATCTTCTAAGATCTAATTTCACTTATGTTGGGGAAAATGATATTGCTCTGTAAGGCTATGAGGCTCTTTTGTTTTTATTTTTCTTCATTCTTTCACTGTGCCAGTTGGGCTGGATAACTTTTGTAGATGTCTCTTAAAGTTTACTGAATCTTTTTTCTGTTGCAACCTGCTACTGATTTTATTTAGTGAAATTTTCATTTCAGCTACTATAGTTTTTCAATGATCTACTTCTTTATTTACTTTTGTATGGTTTCCATATCTGTGTTGAGATTCTCTCTGTTCACTCATTGAGATCGTGCTTTTATTTAATTCTTTGAACATATTTAAAATAGCTGCTTTATTTTCTAGTAAATCTGATATCTGAATCCCCTCAGAGTTTCTCATTATTGCCTTTTTCCTTTAGATGGCTAGTAATCAGTTCTGCTCTTTGTAGGATCATTTTTATTGTTATACGTACTTATTCTAGGAGGCAGTTAATTTGTCTGAATTCAAACTGTGTCATCCTATGTCACAGAGCACTAGATATCTCTGTTCAGTTCTTTCAGCTTTCAGCCATTGGTGTTTTAGCCTGATTCCTAGAAGTTTCTTCTCGAGCTGGCCAATGGTGGTCAGCCAGAGATCTAAGGCAAGATTCATACTCATATTTTACAATGTCCACACCATTCTGTCTGCCTCGAGCTCTACTTCTGATTCTAGAACTGTGTTGGACAAAGTGCTTAGTCAAAAAAGCAGAAAGCTCGCATATGTATTCTATGCAGTACTCTCTTTTAAATATAAAAATCTTCGCAGTGTTATGCTTGCTTTAAAAAACAAAACAAAACTGGAGTCCCTGAGATTTTCCTTGTGTGTATGCGGGTTAAATGATCAGTAAGGATTTGGTCAAACTTTATACACAGAGTATGACTTTGATTATTTCTGTGGTTCAACACTTTTGGCATTTCTCTTCCTCTTTCTCTAAATATCCAGAGTTTTGTCAGTCTTAAACAATTTTCTGTGTTATCTCATGCCAATAAGCCTGTGGCTTTCTGTACTGGTACTGTGGGACTTGACTGTTGCCTTCAGATAAAAATAAAAAGTTACAAATGTGGTATTTTTGTCCATTGTACTTATAAGTTTTCAAAGGCAAATCTCCTCTAATTTCGTCATGCTTTTGATCACTTTCCAGTGATTTCAAATGATTTTTAAATATTTTGCTCAGATTTTATATTGTTATCTGCAGGAAGGTCTGCCTGATAAATTCAGTTCACCATTTCCTAGAGCCAGACTCCTACCATTTGCTTTAAGAAAAACTCAGGCATTTTGTCTTTATCGTTTATTTGGAATTAGAGTATTAATAATCACTAATTAATTATCTTTGATTATCAGTGGCAAAGTCATCAGATATTTTAGGAAGAGTTCCTGTGAGCTGAAATCCACATTTAGCTAATCCTATGTATCTATTACTGTAAGTTATATGTATCTATTACTGTAAGTTATCTCCCCATAAGTACAGCTATTACTTTTGGGAAAGATTACAAAGTAGGAAAATAATTGTATTAGCTACATGTTTGTGCAGATGAATAGAACAAGTTCGTCCTCTTGTATCTTCTAAGTTAGTAGAGACTTGAGTGAGATAATATTTTGAGAGAGCTGAACTTCAGAGTAAATTAACACAAAGATATACTCAAAAAAGTTATCTTTAATCGCAATAAACTCATATGTGACAGCAGGATCCCTGAGAAGATATAAGATAAAAAGGTGTCCCATGGGTAGATAGGAAAGCCAGGACCCAAAGGTCAGTGGAGATTCAAACCTCTGGGATCATACTCTGAGTCACATCCAGTGGTGTGGATGGAAGCTTGGGGTAGGTACCCAAAGATGGATAGCTCTCCAAATAACTTCTACTCCAACATGGCATTAAGACAGAACATGTTACTCTTGATAGAGATCAGTATTTTCTAGAACCTTGGCCATTTTTAAGAAATTCCTTTGCTTGCTTAGCATAGCCATCAAGACAAATTCATTTCCCCTCACTTCTAGCCTAAAGACTGGCAGAAAGACAGAAAACAATAAAAATTTGAAATACTCACAAGGCCCTGTCTATTTTGACTTTATTTTCATCTTGTTTGCCTCAGGATAAGAGCAAATTGCTCATGAGAAAGTTAGAAAACAAGATGTTAACACACTGAAATTCCATTTGGACACACTTAAGTGTTCTTCATGCAGAATAAGTCAGAGACCTTGATGCTGTTACAAAGTTTGAGAGGTTGGGGGCTTCTGAGCTATCAGTTTTGCCAACCCTGTTCTCCCCATGGGGCTGAATTACAGCCCAGTTCATACAAAGCACCTGCTGGTTCCTTCAGCATCTGGACCAAACAGTATTTAATAGGCAACACACACACTTGGGCCTCCCCTGGGCAAAATGTAGATGAGGTTAAGTTCATGCTGGCCCTGACAACTCGGAGCTTGAAATCTCAGGGTCTTCATCTCTGAGAATGTGTTTCTGCACTAGGTGTTCGGGAACACAGTGGGAGAAAGATCTGAGATATTCTGTCATCTAATCTCTTTCCCATGACTTTGGTTGTGGGTTTATTCCCTGGATGCGACTAATTGAAATTCTCCTTCTGCTGTGGTTTTCTTTCTTAAGAGGCTGGACCTGAATGTCAGCTATAACTGTGACATTTCATAATGTACTTTAGTTATTTGGGTTTCTGAAAATTTCAAGCGGTTGTTTAGAAACAGCGAAACCAAGGAGAAGCACGAATTTATATTTGTAAAAATGGAACAAGAAGTTATTATTTTACATTTTGTTTAACATTTATATTAGATATTTTTTGCGATATCACTGAGAGAGTTCTAGTACAGCTCAGTTTGTCAGTGAACTGATGTGTACGCATTACTCCACTGACATTAATATATTGGTTTTTTTCCTGTTTCAAACTACCGTTTATTTGAAACTACAATATTTCATACAATTGTTCTAAATAACAAAAAGATTCCTGTGTTTAAATAACTTACTTACTTACCTACTTACCTAATAAAGTTAAGTACCCAAAAGTGCTAGATCATTCTCTCCTTTGCTGTTCTCACATCTACCAGAACTGATGCACAATACAGAGAAATTCAAGTCCAATGTTAGAAACTCAGATGTTTAAATCCAATACCCATTCATGATCAAAACCCTATAAAAACTAGAATGCATGGACTCTATCTCAAACTAATTAAAGCTATTTACAAGAAACCAACAGCCAACATCATATTAAATGGTCAGAAAATAAAACCTTTCACACTAAGATCAGGAACAAGACAAGAATGTCCACTCTCACCACTCCTGTTAAATATAGTGCTGGAAACATTAATCATAGCAATTAGGCAAGAGAAAGAAATAAAATAAATAAAGACAGGAAAGGAAAAAGTTAAACTGTCATTATTTGCTGATGACATGTTACCCTGTATAGAGGATCCTAAAAACTCAACCAAAAGACTGCAAGACTTAATTGCCAAATTTAGTAGCATAGCTAGATACAAGGTCAGTACTCAAAAATCAATAGCTTTTGTATACACAAACAACAGACTCACTGGGGAGTTAATCCCTTTTACAATAACATCCAAAAAAATGAAATATCTAGGAATCAGTCTAACGAAGGAGGTGAAAGACCTCTACTCTGAAAACCTCGCCACTCTGAAAAAGGGGATAGAAGATATCAGAAAATGGAAAGATATCCCTTGTTCCTGGGTTGGAAGAACCAATATCATCAAAATGCAATCCCAATTGAAATCCCAACAGCATATTTCACAGATCTAGAGAAAAAAAATCCAAAAATTCAGCTGGAACCACAAAAGACCTAGAATAGAAAAAGCAATTCTAAGCACTAAAGACATGGTGGGTATTATGATTCTCAACTTGAAAGTATACTACAAATCCACTATGATAAAAATTGTGTGGTACTGGCAAAGTAATAGACCTTAGGATCAGTGGAGTAGATTAGAAGATCCAGAAACAACTGCAGATACACTGAACCACTTATCTTTGATAAAGGAGCCAAATACTCTCAGTGGAGGAAAGATAGCCTCTTTAACAAATGATGCTGGAAAAACTGGGTTTAAACCTGTCAAAGACTAAAGTTAGACCTCTCTCTTTCACCATGTCCTAAGCTAAAATAAAAGTGTATTCAAGAACTAAATATTGAAACAGAAACACTAAACGTGCTGCAAAACAGGTGAGATAAAACTCTGAGGGAAAGACTTCATGAACAAAACCTCTATAAGGTGAGAACTGGCAGAAGAAATCAACAAATGGGATCTCATCTTATTAAAAAGCTTCTGCTCAGCAAAGGAAACCACCAACAGAGCAAAAAAGCAACCAACAATATGGCAAAGGATCTTTACTAGCTCTTTCTTGGACAAAGGGCTACTATCTAGAATATATAGAGTTTAAAAAAATCAACCTATCCAAATTTAAAAACCCAATTCAAAAATGGGCATCTAAAATGAACAGACATTTTTCAGAAGGAGAATTAAAGGCAGCTAAGAAGTATATAAACAAATGCTCAACATCACTAGTCATTTGAGAGATGCAGGTGAAAACAACTTTAAGATTTCATCTCACTCCACAAAGAATGGCTGGTATCTCAGAATTAGCCAGCAGCAAATGTTGACAAAGCTAAAGAGAAAAAGGAACTGTTGGTAAGAGAGTAGACTTGTACAACCCCTGTGGAGATTCTTCAAGAAACTAGGATTAGAGGTCCCATATGACCCTTCTATTTCTCTACTAGGTATGTATACAAAAAAATTAAAAGATTCACATCACAGCAACATATGTGCACCCATGTATATAGCAGCTCAGTTTGTTATAGCTAAATCTTGGAAACAACCAAAATGCCCATCAACTGGAGACTGGTTAAAGAAGTTATGGTTCTTTTATAAAACAGAGTAACACTCTGCCATAAAAATGATAAATTTGAGTCATTTATACTCAAATGGATATATCTTCAGTACATACTCATAAGTGAAATAAATATGTCACAGATGTGTGAATATCACGTCTGTTCTCTGGTATGAGAAAATGAAGATGTAAATGAGTTATAGAATGTATGGTAGATAATGTGAAGCAGAAAATATTCAAAGGGAAATGGGGTGTAGAGGTAAGTAGGAAGGGGAAAGATAATGTGATGGTAATAAAAAAAGAAACAAAGCTTCTATATATAGTGGACAGGGTTGTAGGGTCAGTAAGGAAATGGGAAAAAAATCAGAATTAAGTTGTGTCATATACTGGTACAAATTCTCAATGTTGAGTGCAACCATGATGTGTATATATAATGCACCAATAAAGATTTGAATTTAAAAAAAACTCAGAAGATTGACTCACTTCAGTAAAGTTTGAACTATGTCAAAATATTTAAAGAAAGCTTATCTTTAATAATGTCTCTATAAAGTAAGTTTGATGATTTAGTTCATCCAACATCATTACTATAAGTTCATACTATGAATCTGAACTTTTAACTTTCAATGTGTAGTAAGATAGTTTCTCAACATGATACCAAGAGACTGTGAAGAAGATAATGAGGTTCTCACATCTGGTAGTTAGTTCAATGGTTCAGATCACTTCACATTCCAAGAGGAGGTACCTATGTCACTGGAATTGGGTGTCATGGTTTTTTCTTACTTTCCTGCTTTGGAAAACGAAATGAAACAGGAAGAGGGCAGTGACTCTGTTAGCCATTCCCCTATTATATTGCTGGCTCTTTTTCTGGGCAAAGGGTACCATTCTGGAGGAGATGGAAACATTAATTCTGAAACTTGTTACTTGGAGATTGAGGTTGCAGTCACCAAATTGGGTTCCACTTCTACTTCCACTTCCTTTCTTGAAGAAGATCTACAATGATATCATAGGTACCCTTATCAAAGGCTCTGATAACTTTCTTGGAGATCTTATCTTCATTCATTTTCCAAGGTGGCAACAATGACTGCATTGTTTTTCTCTCCATAGTGAGAGCACATGGTGAGCACCCAGGGTCCGTGCAAAAAGTGAACTCCTTTGGCAACGTTGCTCTCCAACATGCAGCCATTTTCACAGGCTTTTGACACATCAGAATCAACTCTCTGAAACTTATGCATATGAATGCATTGGTAGGCTTATCGTTTTGGTGGCTTTTCTAGATACCAATGACTTTTGTATTTTCCCTTGAAGTATTATTTTAGTTATTTTCTCAGGATATCATTCAATGGTTTCTTTTTTCAACTTACCATGTTTTCCAACTAGTCTTATAAAAAGAAGATAATGGTGGCAATTTCATTCTTCATATTTCCCATTGCATTGTTATTGTGCTGAGGCTGCAGATTCTTTGGCCATGATAGTCTGGGCTAAGAACAAGGGTGCTGGCTTGGGGGCCCCCAGTGGGGAAGGAGCCAGGGAACCTCATTGGACAGATGTGACCCTGCACAGGAGACTGTCAGCTGGTTGGTGCATGAGGTAGCTCAGCATATGGGGACTTGGGTTTCTACTATATTGTTTCTTACATTTACTTTATAAATATATACTTGCTTTAGTCTCTGAGAAATTCTAAAATAATTAAGTGGCAAAAAGTTAGTCTAACTACTTGGTTCATGCCATAAATATTGAATGAACTATTTGCACAAAATTTCCTGTCTTCCAACTAGTGACTTTTGCACTATATTTACCATACTTAAATTTCTTTCTTTCTTTCTTTTAAAATTAATTTTCTGAGATAGGGACTTGCTTTGCAATTCAGGCTGGCCCTGAACTAACTATGTAGCCCAGGTCAGCCTCAAACTCATAGCAATCCTCCTGCCTCTCCCTGACGCATGAGATTACAAGCCTGAGCCACCACACCCAATGTTGTGTTATGTGGTGCTGGGATCACACTTAGGACCTTGTGCTTGCCAAGCACAAGAAGCTGGAACCATTGAGCTAATTCTCTGGCTTTATACTTCAATTTCTTATTTTTTAACTTGTGACATTCACTCCACTCTAAAGTGCCTGGTGGGCTAGCACTGTGCCAGACTGTGGGACATGGTGCTGTACACAAAAAAGTCTCTGCTTTTAGGAACATGAGATCAATCATAGGTAAATTAACAAGTAAATTAAAAAGGCCTATTTCAAATGATGATAAATGCTTCAGGGAAAATGAAATCAGATGATGTGTGAATTCCTGGCAGACTAGTTCAGGAACTCAGTTGTATGAACACCCATGGGAACATATTTCTAGGAGAGAAAAATGTATCTGAGGCAGGAATGCATGTGACTGACTCAGGCCTCCAACTGAGATCAAGAGGCCTCCTTCATTCAGTGATCCATCCATCCATCCATCCATTCATCCATCTGTTCATTTAATCAAGAGGCCACGACTATGCTGTGGAATCCGACTTACCTCTGGAAATTTAGGAAAATCACTCCCTTCTAACTTTCTAGGCTTGAGTCACCAATTGCTTGTGCTCAGACCCAGAGCTCATCTGGATTCTTCCAGCTTTTCCAGGGGAAACTTTCACATAATTGGAGCTGACATGGCTTGGTTACCATGCACTTCTCCTCTTGCTTTGGGGGGGCTCTGTGCATCGATGTGTGTTAGTTACTTTTCTCTTATCGCTGAGACAAAATACCCAGCATTCAAAGTTCAAGGAGAAAAGGTTCAGTTTGCTCCCAGTGTGTAGAGGTTTCAGTCCATAACTGGCTGGCTCCAAGGCAGGGTGGCATGGCAAAGGGGCATCACAGAGCAGAAATAGTTCATGGTGCCCACTGATAGCAAAAGCAACAAGGAAACTTAACAGTGTCTTTCTTCCTTCTTATCTAGATTACCCAGATTGTTGTGCCAAACCAATCAGTACTGGTTTAGTATTTATCTGTCCTTAATCCCAGTGTTGCACACTTTAGATTGAGCCACCTCTGAAAAAGCCAACTATGATAGCATGAAGCTTGGGGGGACATCTAAACTCAACCGTAGTTCTGTGCAACACCCAGCACCAGCTGGTTGTCAGGTTCCCGCTTGCCGGGCCGTCAGCCAAGCTTCCTATTTAACTTTCTCATTCTTTCCTCATAAATCTATATTACCACCAGTTCCATTTGCTTTGACATAGATTAGGTTAAATGCTGGGAGCAGAAGAAATGAAAAGCACACACCTCCCAGGAGGAGTTGGCATTGTCCTTCATGAAATTTATGGTTCTGTGCTCAAGGACCTAACAATGTCCTGTTGGGATGCTGGGTGGGAGAAGCTGCAGAGGCTGTCAGAACTTCTGGCCCAGGTCCCTCCCAAGGCTCCAAGTTGTGCAGTAGCCTTGGTTGCTCACTATCTGGACCACATTTCTGAAGAGCTTATAAAGAATTACCAAGCCTCTTCGGATAGTGTCATGGAGCTCAGGCTTTGGTTTTTGGTCAGTATGGACTTGAGCCTTCTTCCTTTGTCTTGGCCATGCGCTGTATCTTCTTTGGTAATTTCAAAGAAAAGTGGAAACACTTATTTGGTAAATGCAGCCTGACAATGACCTTCACATACTGTGGAATCTACTTGCTTTACTCTGTGTCAACTCTTCCCTTCTCCTTGTCACTGAAATTACACTCAAAACTCACCTCCTAAACTCACTCTCTATTTAGTAGCCAGAGGTCCCTCTTCAAAATTCGACCTTTGTCTTGGCCGTGCGCTGTATCTTCTTTGGTAATTTCAAAGAAAAGTGGAAACACTTATTTGGTAAATGCAGCCTGACCGTGACCTTCACATACTGCGGAATCTACTTGCTTTACTCTGTGTCAACTCTTCCCTTCTCCTTGTCACTGAAATTACACTCAAAACTCACCTCCTAAACTAATTCTCTATTTAGTAGCCAGAGGGTCCTCTTCAAAATTCGACTCTGCCTTTGTCCTGCTCATGCACAAGCTCTCTGATGGTCCTCGCTGACATAAGTGATGAAGTCCTGCATATTTCTACCTTTCCCGCCTTCCCATCTTCCTGACCTGCACCCTTGCTACCCTTTCTAGGCACTTTATACCTCTGGGACACAGTTTTTTAAAGCTATAAAATGGCGCATGCAGGCATGGCTCTGACCACGTTTCCTGAACCTCTAGGTATTACTTCTCACCACATGTGCTGAAGCAAGTTCCTCTTTGTTTCCCTTGAGAAGTCCCTGGAAGCCCTGCTGTGGACTGGGGCTCAGTGCTGTCCAAGTGGAGAAGTCAGCGACTCCTCCTCCCACATGCTCTTCCCTGAAAAATCAGCTCTGGGCTGGATCACAACCCTGATAGAGCCCCACAGGTGATGAGCCTCTCTCCACCTGGGCCTCCTGCCACTAGATTCCCAGAGGCCCCCTGCAGGCCAGGCAGCCCTGCTGGCTCCACAGTCACTCATTATTTCTCATTACATCAGAAAGCCTTGAGTTGCTGAGGATTTTCCAGGCTGCCAGGGCTCTGTCTGAAGAAAGTGGATCTGAGCTACTAAGGGAGATGAACTACCTGATCCTTGGTAGACAAGTGGTCTCTAGCATGCTGCAGCCTCCTAGTTAATGCTGTCCTCCTTTCTGCTTATCTCTTGGGCCAGCTAACCGTCTGTCTAGCTTGAAATAGCAAGGACCAACCAGTGGCTTTGACGCCTGGACCCCCAGGTGAAGGACCCCACAAGCAGCTTGTCCTGGAGCTAGCAGGGATCCTGTGGGATGTGTCTTGCTGAGGCACATGTAGCAGCTGACCATGAAAGGCCAGTGGCAGAATTCACCAGGACACTCACACACCTCTGTGCTCTCAATATGGTCCCTTTGCCTTAAAAATGTCCCTAGTCCTTTCTGCTCTCCAGGCCCCATGCTAAATGCTTTGTTTAGTGCACACTTGAGAAGTGAAACAGTTGTGACTTTCTTTACAGATGAGCAAAGAGCCACTGAGAGATTCAATGAGTTACCTGAGGTCATGCAACTAGTAAATGACAGGGTTTGGCTCCTGAGTCCACACCTCAGCCTCTGTGTTATGTGACCTTCAGAGCCCTTGCATATCTAGTGTCCTCGATTGCATGAACTGAACAAATGAATACATTTAGAGCATCTCAAAGAGCACAGCGGGGCCTGGCCTGAGATAAGTGCCTGGCAAATGCCCTCTGTTCACAGAAGGATGATGGGAAGTGTGGGGTCTTAGCCACCAGAGGTGTGATCATGCCAGCTGCACATCTTTGTCTGTCCCAGTCCCTCAACTGTTGACTCTCCCTCAGTCACTGCACTTTCACCCTTCTCCTCATGTCACAGGCCAGGCACCTGGGACATTTCCATCTCCCTCAGTCCTTTGCATAGATCCTCATCCTGCCACCTGGCTTGTAGCACTGGGGACAGAAACCTAACAGAATTTTTCATAAAGTAAGATGCTTCCCAGGTAGCTCTGTAACCACAAAGAGCTACAGAACCTTCCAGTTTTGGTCAAAGGAATGTATTTGGAAAACCAAGCAGTACCTCATCTGGGTAGCTGAAATTCTTGCTGGCTCAGGTTTTGATTACAGAGTTTACTTTCTGGAGTGAAGCTCAGAGCAATAGGTGTTTCAAGACAAGGAAGGACATTTGCTTGATAGGTTTTTCTCGTACAGCACCTCTGCTGTTCCTTCTCTTCCAGTCTTTATTCTTTGGCTACAGTTCTTGTACTGTTTGTTTTTTTTAAGTAGGCTCTTGCATAGCTGAGGCTTTCATGTAAAGCTTCTGTAAATTTCTCTTGGAATGCCGTTGGATTTAATGCATGGGTAACAGCTTGTGTCTCCCAAATTCAGTTGCCTGCCTTGAGACAAGAGCTTTGTGAGAAACACAAAATTGTATTTTCTGGATTTACCCAGGTCTTCTCTGTGGTTCTCGAGCCACACAGATCCTCATATTGTCTTTATCCCACCAAGCCTGGGATTCTCCAGTGACTCTTCCAGAGCGGGTGCACTGCATCTTGTCAATATACATGGCTACTGCTGCCCTGTCCCTGTTCCTGCTTAGTTAAGTCTCCACTGTTTCTGGCAGCAGGTGACCTTTCACATGCCCTTCTCCCCTGCCTGTGCTGTTGCCCTCTGTGCCAAAGCTATGTGTCCAGATTGAGGGCATGGATGCTGGCCTGGGCTCTGGGCTGGCAGATGCTGCTGTTGCTTGGTGCTTTCTTCAGCGTAGGTAGGTTGCAGTGATCAGCTATTTACATGGGCTTGCTCATTCCCTGCCCTCAAGACTCAGGCACCTATCTGCAGAATGACAGGGACTATGCCATCCCTCAGGTCCCACTGGGACCATTTACCCTGAACCTCACCCCTCTGGAAGAGTGTGTGGACCCTTTAGGTCCACCCCACAAACCGTCCCGGCATCCCATCCGCATGGGGAAGGGGAAGGAGACACAGGTAACTTAGCTCAGACCCCACATGCAAAGCAATGAACTAATAATTGGGAAGTCCCTGAGTTTAAGCTGGTGGGAAGGAAGAGAAGGAAATGAGCAGAGTTAGGAAGACAGGCAGGTATGTTAAAAGAAGAAAAGATTTTAGAATGCAGATCTTAATGGAAGTTAGTATCCTGCCCCCTCATTTAGTCTCAGTGAGGCACAGAGGGCAGAGCTCTGGGGAGACCTTGGTGTCAGTAGAGTGTCAGTAGTTGGCAGAGGCAGACAGAGGGCTGAGGTCTGGGAAGGAGGAAGGGCCACTGTTCCCTGCGGCTCTTTAGAAATTACAGCCTTGGGGGAAGGCAAGTAAGCAGGAGCAAGATGTCCTCACCACCCTGGCTGCCCTCGCCCTTGTCAATTTATCACTCTGCAAAAAAGCCTGGAACTTGGCAATTCCCCAAATGATCAAGCCACAGCAATGTTTAATAGTCTAATTTCACACGTGCTGCTTGGAAACTGTGTAACTTCCTGTAATAAAGATCTTAGATGTCCAAGCAATAAATTTGAGACGTCAGCGCCTCCCCTGACACTGGCCTGTAGTTCTGCGATTCCCAGTTAGCTGAGCGTTACACACGCAAGGGCGGGATGGAAGGATGGACTCTCACCTTTGGGAGGAAGCCAAGGTCTCCCTATCACTGAATCCCCAAGGATTGGGGGGTGTGTGCACAGGTCCCCCTGACCTCTGTTTCCTGTTGGTCCAGCGGCTGAACATGTGGAAGCCCACCTGAGGCAGCAGACTGTCGGGTGGTTGTGCAGAATGCGCTAGTATCAGTGGACAGTGCAGTCTCCTGAGGTCGCGGAGTCTCGGCCTCTGCCTGGCTGCCTTGGGTCACCAAGCAGCGAGCGGCAGGCTCGGCGAGTTCTCTGTCTCATGCTTTTCATTAGTCTACATAGCACTGGCCCTTGAGCTTTTTCCTTTATGAATGGAAAGATAAAAAGAATTAAGGTGCCTTATATGCTCATATCAACTCTCTGTGATGAATGTGATTGTTACATACTGCAACTATGGAGTAATAAAAATTTAAAAATATTTTTAAAGAAGTGTTGGGCGTGGAGATGCCCACTGGTAATGCCAGAATTTGAGGGGCTCATGCAGGAGAATCTCTGCATTGGCTCGGTCAACCTGGGCTACATAGTGAGCTCACTGGCAGTTGGGAATGCATGGCAAGTCTCAGTGTCAAAAAGCAACAAAAAAAATTTGTTTAAGGAATTGGCAGATAATAGTAATTGAGGTGTAGATAGCATGGACAGCTGTTTGGTGGACAAATAAACAAATCTAAAAATGAGCAAATTAACAAGAATTTAAAAAGGAAGATATACATATTTTTAGAATGATTATTATTTCCCTGTGTTGCACTGGGGAGCAAGGATAAATGGCTTTGTATTGGGTCCTGTCTTAAATTAAGAAAAAATTAGAAGGAATTTCATATATCCAGAATGAGGGAAAGGGACAGCTGTGTTGGAAAGGGAGAGATTTAAGGAAGGAATAAAGTCCATCCTGGTGGGGTGAGGTGACATCTGTCATTCTCCGGTAACTCAAACATTCCTCATTGTCAATTCCCAATTCCCAACGAAGGCTTGAAGGATTCAAGGTTGGTGGTGATAATCCACAGGCTTCTCCTTGTCCAAGGTCTGCTACTCTGACACCTCCCACCTCTCCACTCTCCTTGCTCTTCCTGTTTGGTCTAACATTTGGGTCATGTGGAAAAGTCAGTGTGGCTCCACTTTCTGGGTGGATCAAGGCTGCCTGAGTTCGAGAGACCACTGGGCCCCCTTGCTAAAAAGTCACCTTCCTAAGAATTAAAACCAGGATTCCTGAGCATAGTAACAGCTCCACATGTATTTGGTTAAATGAATGAAGATATTGCTTTGTGTTAACTAGAAAAAATAGTCTACATCAGCCCTGGTCTTGGCAGGAAAAGGATAACATCTCACATTAAATAAGGGGTACAGCACCTTTCATGTAAGTACTGGCAGGATTTAGGGAATTCTGTAAGGAAGGTAGAGGATCTTGGGGCCAGCAACAGAGAGAAATCCTTACCCTCTTCTGAGGGACATGATGAGACAGCCCTGTACTCAGAACCCCACCAGAATCATAGCTGCAGGAGCTGAGACTTTGAGGAAAGGGAGTCAGTCACTGGCCACCCAACCAGGAGGAGCCAGAGGAAACAAACACTCTTCCTCCACCTCCTGCCAAAGTCTCCCATTGATGGCACGCAGCCAGGAGCCCTAGGTAGGGAAATAGTCTGCATACTCAGCAGGCTATTGTGTCCGGTTGGGGGACACAAAGGAGGGCAAAGGTTGAAGAATGAACCTGGCAAGGTCAGTGGATGCCATCTGGGAGATTCGGCCTGGGCCTGGCTCTCCTGAGTAGAGTGCTGACTCCCTGCCAGCTGCGCCCACTCTTCTGGCCGCATGCATGTCTGCCAGGCAAGCCAGAGAGCCCCAAGGACTCACACCCTCTTCATGCATGAGAATATTGTGAAAAGATCTCATCCACCAAAATAAGGAAAAACAGAGCATTCCAAGCAGATATCTCCAGCAAATATGTCTCTGTTCTTCTTCCAACTTGGCTTCACTTTTTCCGTGAACCTTTCTTTTCTTCAGTAAATGACACAACCATGCTGCTGGACACCTGAGGCAGAAGCTTGGGACTCTTTCCAAGGAACTTCTCTATTCAAACAATCGTAGCACATTGATTTCCCTCTGGATACCCACCACCCCCTTTTCACACTGACCGTGCTGCCATGGCCCAATATCCTCAGTCATTTCTGAGCCAAGCTGTCTGGTCCTGCTTGGTAGACCCTCTTCCTGCACACCGGCCAGGGATATTGTAAGGAAAGAGCTTTGTTGGGCTTCCATGACCCCACTGCTTGGCGTTCTTCTGTGGTTGGCTGTTTACCTTAAACAAGTTCAAACCCACCATGGGTCACCAAGACTTTTTGTGGTCCTGTCTCACAGGACCCACCATTCTTGTCTGCTTCTCTGGCTCCCTGTCACTTCTAGACCTGCACTAGGTCTTGCCTGTGGGCCCACAGTGCCCCTGCACTTCATACCCCCAAGTAATGCCATTGTCACAGGCCCAAGGGAAGTATCTCCTCTGTTCAGAAAACTGTCCTGGCCCTCCCTTTCTTCCTCTGCAGGCTGACTCCAGGTTTCTCCCTTTGCACCCATTTTCCACGAACATAAGCCCTCTGTGCACTTTTTTTTGATACTATGCATAACACTGTTAATTTTCTTCCTTTTCTTCAGCACCACTTCTGGAAGCCCCCTGCCCAGCACATGCCCTGCTCTGCCTGTCACAGGACCTGTAAGTGCTCTCTGCAGTCAGTCCCATCTGCTGTTCACTCTCATGGCTGCTTCACCTTCCTTCTCAGCACTTACCGCAATATGTAAGTAAATATATATTTCTATTTACTTAATGGCTTTACTATGAAGGCGGGTGTTTTATTCACAGACACATGAATGCAGTATCCACAGCACCTAGCCCAGGACTTGGTTCAATTAAAAAAAACAAAACAAGAAAACCAGTCATATTTGTTAAGCAAATTGGAAACTCTTTTCTTGAATGAGTAAATGATCAATGGGTTAGTGATGATATTAAAGGCAATTTAAACAGCATAAACAAATGAATATGAAAATATGACTTGTTTGGAGAAAGTCTGTGGTTACTTACAGGATGTATTTGTTGGGAAGGGTGGGGAGGCAGGGAGTGGGTACAGAAAATACATTTTATCTTAAAGCCAGAAAATTATCATACTGTCATTCTTCACACTGGAAGAAGCTCTTTTTGGTAGCTGGTTACAGACGTGGTCTTCAGGTATCTGTTATTGCAGGTGTGCAGTGTGCTTTCTGCTCCATTTGGCAGCTGAAGTGTGTATGGCTGAGGCCTGGCCTTGTTCAAAGGTCCTGGCATTTTAATTCTGAGTTTGCTTGTTTAGGACAAAGTGTTATCTACTGCCATTTACACCTGGTGTATTTTATGAAGTGATTTGCTGCTAACTCCTATTTAAGGACATCTTAAGTGTGTCTGTCCTAAGTTGTACCCACTGGATGTGCTTTTGCTTCTGAGTATCTGTTTAGGAATCTTGCTGGTCTGCACTCTGCCTCATCTTTCTGAGGAGAACTTCTGTGGCATCTAGCATCTCAGATCTTACTGACAGTACAAGGCATATAAGATAACTCTTTATGGGCTGTGAACATTTAGCTCAGTGGTTCTGGAGCCTGTCTCATAAGTGCAAGGTCCTGAGTTCAATCTCTAATAGCAAAAGAAAAAAAAAAGATAAGTTTTTATTCATTTACAAAAACATATCATTAATAGTATCCTGTGACCCAGGCACATATTTCTCTGGTTGATTTGTGATTTTATGAACCCTGTGCTACTCAGGGCCTTGTTGATTTTCTGATGATTGAGAATTTCATCCCTGCATTCTCTTTGCCCTAGTTTGCCAAGGTAGGTTCATCAAAAGTAATTCCATTCCTGTGGACTATATGTGATTAAGGATTTGGTGTACATGTATTTGGTGGTGGAAGAAAAGTTTCCCTGCTTTCTTGCCTGTAGCTTCTGCTTTCTTGCCTTTAGCTCAACCTAACGAAACATCAGCATATTTAGCTCTGTGGCAACTCTCAGACAGTTTCTATTCCCATTTGCCAAAGTCCATTTGGAAGCAACCACCTGTTCCTCTCTGGCTCCTTGAGAGAGAAGTTTATACTCGTGGTGTGTTGGCATTGCAGAAACCAGACAAACTCACCTTTAACACTGTTTATTTTTAGGGTCACTGACTTTATATTTAGAAGAGCAACTCTGGCATGCCTCTGCGAGTATCATTCCTGTAATTTTTGCTAGGGCACTGGGAGGTCACATGGAGGGAAAATTAGTTGTGCATGTGACTCTTGGAACCAGTGGCCCTGCACAGGGACATGTACCAAATACCCAAGGAGAGGATAGGATGCAGGGTTGACCTTCAGAAGCTGGGACTTGACCATTCACCAAGGCCTCCAAGATGACACAAGTCTGTTGCTGAACTTGAGAGTTCCTAAGAGAAAAGATAGGTAGAAAATTCTGAGGACCAGGAGAGGTGCTTGATAAAAACTGAAGTATAACCACTACCAGTCTGAAAACTACTACATTGTTTCCTTGTTTCAGTTCCTGCAAAATAACCTCCAGGATTAAAAGGGGGTTTATTTAGTTCACAGTTTGTAGGGGTTTCCATCTATACTCGGCTGGATCCGAGGCAGAGTGGTGTGATAGACCAGCCTCGAAACAGTTCCTGGTAGCTAGGAAGTAACAAAAGCAGCAAGGGGCCTTAATAGAGTCTTTCTGCCTCCTTTTGTCCCATCCAGACTACCAGGAAAAGGATGGCGTCAGACTCACATGCAGTGGTTTAGTAATCACACACTCTTTGTCCCTGGATCACGCATTCCAGATTCAGCTACCTCTGAAAAAGAAAACCCCACATCATCTGCAGGACCTCTAAACACAAACCATAACACTACATTAGTATGAAATTCAAAGGGAGAGTTTATAAAACATATTCTAGGAAAAGTGCTCTCTTTCTAATATTTGTAAAACTTTCCACCATTGAAGGATAAAAAGCCATAATCATGTAGAAAAAGTGGACAAAAGATAATTTTTAATTTATATAAACAGGCTTTAAATATATTAAAACATTTAGACTCATTACTACAGAAATACAACTTAAAATAAAATGTTTTGTCATTTCTTACATATCAAATTGGTAAAAATTTCGAAACCATGGCAGTGAGCCTGGGGAAACAGGCATTCTATACACTGTGATAGAAAATTAGTTGAATTGAGATGGGGGAGGGTTTGAGAAGAGTGAAAAAGTATGAGCAGCCTGGATGTGACCAAGATGTCCTTTTGATGTATCCCTATGACTTTTGGAGCATTTTCTCACTTTCCAGAATGACAAGATGTTCCAGGCTCATCTTCAATTTTCCTTGCTCAGGCTGGAATGTGCATTTGTTCAAGGATCCTTCATTTGTTCTGAGTACTTGATTTTCATCCAGAAATTTCATTTCTAAGAATATATCTTGAAGACATATCCCTAAAAGCATAAAATATATTTGCACAAGTCATCTTAGTACGTCTTAAGTCATCTTAGTATTATTTTAAAATACAAAATATGAAAACAATCTAAATGCTCATGCACAAGAGAGAGTGGGATGCATAAGAGTCATATACCAGAATCCCATTCAGCTGTGTAAATTTTGGTATTGCAATAATCTGGCATAAAGACAGCTTCAGAAAATATAGAATAGTGGGAAATGCAAAATATAAGAAAAACCTCTTCTGCACGAGCGTGTTAACTTCATAAGAAAGAAGAAACACAATTATATACATGTATTTAGACAAGTATGCAAAAATAAATACAGGAAAAACAAGTCTGAAATTAGTATTGGTTACTTGGACAGGGTAGCTGGATGACAGCTGGAATGGGAAACCAGAATAAGGGGCGAACATGTTCTGCCCTCTGAACACGACTTTCTTTTGTAAAGTGCTGACTTTCAGAACCACAGTAACCTTTCACACACTAAAAAGAAAAAGAAATCATTAAATAATTAAATTCATTAATTTTCAAATGAAAATATACTCTAAGTATTCTGGGAAAAACATATGAAATACAAACAACAAGCAAACCTAATGAAATTACAAATGAATGGAATAATCACAGTGGAAGAAGAGGGAAAGAAAAGAATTTTTTATTCTAGAAATAGTATTTTTGTTGCATTTAATAATTGTAATATAAAGAAAAAAGACCTGAACACAAACAGTATATACTCTACCTTGCAATTTTGCTTTCAAAAAGATATTGATCAATAATTCAAAAGCTACTTTGGGCATCCTAATATTAAACAAATAAGTAATATTATATGAATAAGAAAGCCAATTTCTCACTGTATGGAAAGGAATTGGAGGTAAGAATAGAGGAGAGAACAGAATTTGTGTCCAATCCATATTACATGTGTATACATCTTATATTCTTAGCACTTTCTAAATGAAGGAATTTGAAGCAAGGATACTGCAGTACCAGGGAGCACATTTAGTGGCTATTTACTTCTAAACACCATTTTCTTAAAGAAAGAGCCAAGGCTCCTTGGACAAATGGCAGACTCCAGCCAGAACAAGGAAAGCCTAAGATGAGCCTGGAATGTCTTGTGGTTCTAGAAAGTGAGACAGTGCTTCAGATGTTGTAGAGACACATCACAAAGACATACTGGCCATCTTCAAGGTGCTCCCAACAGTCAGATATGGAGATTTGTTAACAAAATAGGTTCTCCAGTAAAAGATCGTAACAAATGGAATACATATCCCTGAGTCCATACTGACACAAGAATTGAATAAATAAGCCATTAAAGTGAGGGAAGGAAAGTGCTTGCTCAGAATTCAAACCATTCACAGTAGAGGGATGATGAAAGTGGAACTCTGATTTTCAAACACTGCCATAGTATCAATAGGCAAGCATCATCGACAAGGGCTAAACTACTGCAGTAAATGTGCTGAAGAAAAAAATATTTGCCTAGGCCGGGGAGTTAGCTCAGTGGTTCTGGTACCTGTCTTGCAAGCGCAAGGACCTGGGTTCACTCCCCACTCAACACATACCATACTGGGCGTGGAGACTCATGCCCAGCAGCATTCAGTACCATATACCACAGTGCCGGGTGTGGTGGCTCACACCTGTAATCCCAGCACTTGGGAGGCAGAGGCAGGAGGATTGCTGTGATGTGAGAGCCAGCCTAAACCACAAAGCGAGGCTCTGTCTCAAAAAACCTAAAAAAAAAAAAAAAAAAAAAAAAAAAAAAAAAAAAAAAAAAAAAAAAAAAAAAATATATATATATATATATATATATATATATTTGCCTAGTTTCAAAGTAATTCTCACAAAACAGAGAATAAGAATAACTCAAGGGGAGAAACTCCCATCTTAACCATATGATCAGAGTTAGAATCACCCATTCAGAGGCAATTACTCTATTCAGAGGCAGATACCTCTTGACATGGTGTACTGAGGAAACAGAACGCTTTTCTGAGGTATTCTTGCCAAAAATGTAGAAACTGTGGGCCAAGGACTTATCTCAGTGGCACCGCACCTACCTTGTAAGCACAAAGGTCCAAGTTTGATCCCTGGCACTGAAAAAAAAAAAAAAAAAAAGAATAAATAATGTAGTACCTGGAGTATATCAGAAAGAAACATTAGACAACCCCAGACTGAATACATTCCTCATAGTAACTGGCAAGTACTAATCAAGATCATGAAATACAAAGAAAAACCAAGAAATTGTCCCAGATTGTGGGTAATAAAGTGATATGAAAACTCATCTTGGAACAGAAAAGGTCATTCGTGGCACAACTGGAGACATCCGAACAAGATCTCTAAAAGTTAATAGTATTATATTAAAATTAATTTCCTGTGATGTGGTGCTATGAAGTGTTAACATTTGAAAAGGAAGATCAAGAATGCTTTGATTTTTGCAACTTCTTTTCTAAATCTGCAATTTTTTCAAAAGAAGACTTGAAAAATTAAAAATTGAATGAGAAATATTCTTATGGTAATGAATTAGAGTTGAAGATAGTATGAATTTTTGTTAGGCTAAATATAAATACAGAGGAAGTATAAGGAACTATTTGTAGAAATGTATATACATAGCTATACATATACATGAGTTTACACACACACACAAGTGCATGCAAACACACACACACACACACACACACACACACACACACAATCACCTTGCTATGCTAACTGGAAGGGCCAGAACAATAAGCATTCTTACAGTCCAGATTTTGTTTCTAATGCCATTCTGCAATTAAAGGAACCAGAGCTACTTGGTGAAATGGATGACTGAAAGACTGAGCAGGAAATACAAATATGCACTATCATGCATAGTCATGAAGGACTATCTTTGTAGTTCAGAAAGAAAAAGAATGTTGGGAGTGGAGAGGGAGAGGATGACAAAGGCAGTGGGGAGGGAAGAAGGGGCAAGGAGGGGAAAGAGGAGAAGAAACAAGGGAAAGGAAAAGGAGATAAGAGGGAGAGAAAGGGAAAGAAAAGAAGAGAAGAAAGGGAGAGGGAAAGAGGAGGAAGAAGGGGGGAGGAAGAAAAAGAAGAGAGAGAAGGAGGGGCCAATGGAGGGCATATATAAAAGAGACACAGACACCAACTCAATTGAAAGAGCTCCCAATGGCCAACCCTGAAACAATTTGAGCAAAGAAAGTAGTACAGGATCATAACCAAGAACTAAAGCAAACATCTGTGAGCTCACATTCACACAGTTATAAATGAATGATTGAATAAGTAAATGCAGAAGAAAGAAATTCCCTGTGCAAAAGAATTATAAATAATTCATATAACTCCTCTCACCTAAAGGAGGTGACACAACCTCCCACAGCTCAGGGTGGACCGAGCCAGGCGTAGGTCTTGCTCCCAAGCCCCACCTCTGTCCATGACCGAGATGAGCCAGGATGAGTCATGTTGACAGACACATTTTCAATTTAATGGGATGGGAATGACATTTTACTTCTGTGCTATTCCTCCTCAAACCCAGACCCCTGTTACACTTACAAAAAGAAAATACTGGGAAAATCCCAATTTAGGGACACTACAAAATATTTGATCAGTAATCAAAACCATCAAGGTCATCAACAACAAATTCTAAGTAGCCAAAAGGAGCCCAAGGAGATGTGATGATGAAATATAGCATGGTATCCTAGAAGAGATCCTGGAACAAGAGGTACATGAGGCAAGGCCAAGGAAATCCGAATGCAGTATAAATTTTAGTAAATAGTTATGTGTTTATATCCATTCATTCATTGTAATTAGTGTACTGTACCATGGTAGACATTATTACTAGGGGAATTGGATTTGGAATATATGAAAAATCTCTATGCTGCCCTCTAACCTTTCTGTAAATCTGAAATCATTCCAAAAGTGGAATTTTATTAAAAGGAAGTAGAAGAGAAACGTCTGAATTCAAAGCAGCACATGAGACAGCATTCAAATCAGAATGTGTGGACTTTCTCCAAATCACAGTTGAAAGCACAAACTGCTTTCAACACACTTATATAAATAAAGCACAATGATGTAGATCCATTTGTGAAACAACTGGAAATTTGAATACTGACATTCAATGATACCAAGAATTTATTATGTTTTAAGATAGAATTGTAGTTATTTAAATATGGAATCTGAGTTTTTGAGGTGCATGCTAAATATTTACAGAACAAATATGATGTCTGGAATTTGCTTTAAAATAACAGAGGTAAAGTATTGTCAGTGTTGCTGAAACAAAATAAGTAAGTAATAGTTTCTGAGAGTTCATGAATTAACAGTTTTTTGAGCTGGGTGATGTTTACTTGGAAGTTAGTCACACTACTCTGTCTGTTTTTGTGAATGTTTGTTTGAAAATGACCACTGCAAAAGAAGTTGAGAGAGAGAGAGAGAGAGAGAGAGAGAGGTAAAGGAGACAGAGACGGGGAAGGAAGATGGAAAGGGAGAGGGATACAGAGACATACATGCAGCATCGTCCTCCTGTCTTTCCCACGTATCTATCTAATGTAAAGTTTTCTCATTTAATCTCCTTTTTCCCAAGATCACAGGTGCATAGCGATACACTTGATGTTCAGGTCCGCCTTCCATTCCTATATTTATTCTAAGAGAGATTATGGATGCTCAGAAGCCAACTCTTCAGAGGAAACAAGGCAGCTCGGCCAACCCTCTGGGAACCTCTACATAATTTATTCGTTACTACTGTATCACAAACTGATTGGCAGCCGAATGGCTTTCCACTAGGGTCAGAGGATTTTTGAAAGTTAATTAAGGATTTACCTGAAATGCTCATGAAATTTTTGAAATCTTGAGAATACTAGAAAGAACTTTTTCTAAAACCCTGTTTTAGAAATTCATGGAGGCATAATTTATACAGAGTACAGTTTACCAATTTTGTGTACAGTTCTAAGTTCTGACAAGTGTATTCAGTCACGAGTGTATACAGTCACATAACCATTGCCACAATCAAGATGTACAACAGTTCTTTCTTCAAATTCCTCTGTGATTCCTTTCCTACCCACTTGTCTCTGATAACCATGGATCTGTTTGTTGTTGTTTTTGTTTTTGAGATATAACAAAGTAAGTAGGCTTTTTTTTTTTTTTTGAGATAGGTTCTTGCTAAGTAGCCTAGGCTGATCTTGAATTTTGTATCTTCCTGCCTCAGTTTCCTGAGTGCTGGGCCATCATACCCAGCACAAAGAGCCTTTGTTTATTTATTTTTTTCAGTATTGAATTTCAGATTGAATTTAGGACCCTTCACTTGCCAGGCAGGTGCAGCCCCACTGAGCTATATTCCCAGCCCACAAGGAGCCTGTTAATCTGGCTTGGTTTGAAATGACTTTGAAATTCAATCATGTTGTCATTGTACATTAGCAATTCAATTCTTATTGGAGAGTAGTATTTCACAGTTTGCTTATCCTTTCACTGACTGAGGTTCATCTGGGTTGTTCTCAGGTTTGGGTGATTGTGATTAAAATGATTATAATGGATACAGCATTGGATATATGGGTGCCAAGTGTTCTAGTGCCATTTTTAAAAAGATTATTACTTCTCCATTGATCTATTTTGCCAAAAATCAATTGACTGTACATGTGAGGACCTATCCTTCTGCACTGAACTATTGGTTTATCCCTAAGACAAATACTGGTCTCTTCAGGGTGCTTTACAAGTAATTCTTGAAATCAGGTAGTCTAGGCATTTCAACCTTGTGTTTCATGTTGAAAATTGTGGGGTACTTCTCCAACTACTGCACCTCTATATAAATTTTACAATATATATTTGTTAATATCTAAATGCAGTCTTACTAGGACTTTGAGATTGCATTGAATATGTAAATCAATTAAAATTAACATGTTACTATTGATTCTTATTATGTATGAACACAGTATATTTTCTATATACTTAGTTCTTTGTCCTATCAGAAATTTGTATTTTAGCATGACATATATTTTTGTTAAACTCATCAGTAATTTGGGGTTTTGATATTATAAATAGTTCAGTGATCTTTCGTTCAGATCTTGTTGTCCATTACTCATATGTAGACACATCTCTACCTTGTGGTATTTCCTCAAGCACATGAGTGTTCACCGCTGCTTTATTTGAATTAGCTGTGAATTGAATACAAGCCATCATTTACAGAGGAATGGACGAACTGTGGGACGTACACATGATGAAATACAAGTCAGAAATAAATGTGTATGAACTGCTGACTTATCCTAGAATGCTAATCGATCTCAAAATAAGAATAAAATAAGTGAGCCCCTTGGGAGAATATACTTAATGATTTAATTCCATAAAATTTTAGAAAATGAAAACTAGCCTATGGAGATGTGGAAGAAGTGAAAGCCAAGGATTACAAAGGGGCATGAAAGATCTTTCAGGGGTGCTGAGCATGTTTGTTATCTTGATTATAGTTTTGTATACTAGGTCAGAACATAGGATTAGGTATTTGCCAGACTCAGGGAAGACCAGAGGGAACAACCTACAAAAATGAAGAGATAGGGCCAGGAGTTTAGCTCAGTGGTTTCAGTGCCTGTCTTGCAAGTGTAAGGGCATGGGTTCGATCCCCAGAAACCACATACAATACTGGGTGTGGAGACTCACGCCCAGCAGTAATCAGTACCACATACCACAGTGCCAGGCGTGGCTAACGCCTGTAATCCCAGCACTCGGGAGGCAGAGGCAGGAGGATTGCTATGATGTGAGTTGGAGGCTGAGCTCAGGGCCAGCCTGACCTATAAAGTGAGACGCTGTCTCAAAAAAAAAAAGAAAGAAAGAAAGAAAAAGAGATAACAGGGAAAAGAAGCATGTTTGACATTGCATGTCACTTTATGTCATGTCTTTGGGTGTCCAAGGGCATCCTGGACTCATTCCCCTGTGGTACTGAGGAGCAACCATATATTGCTAAGGACTAAGAGTGCAGCTTAGCTGTGGAGCACTTGACAAGTGGGCAGGAGGACCTGAGTTTGAGCCCCAGCACTGATGCATATAGCTTATCTATCTATCTATCTATTATCTATCACCTCTCTATCTATCTGCCTTATGTTGGTATGACACTAAATAGCACTTCAAAGAACATGTTTCTCGTTATGGTTCTCACAGTGTCTGTGATGAATGAGATGAATATTTCCTGCATTTTTCAGATGATGAAAACACTGAGGCTTAGAGATGTAATATGATATAAAGTTATAGAAATTGAAAATGAGAATGAGATCTTCAATATTTTTTTTAAAAGTCCATTCTTCAGATTTGATTTTGTTAAAAAAGCAATCAAAAGAGAAAAACTAAAGGCATGAGTAATTCAGTGGGAACCTCAGTCCCCTGGGTTAGTAGTTAGTTAGTCTTGTTTTTGATGTTTCCTTCCTTTTAAGTTGTGATGGTGGGCATGAAGCCAACCATATCCCCTCCGTGATTGCACACACAAGGAAACTGTTATATACCCTAGACCCACGGTGCAGTATATTTGAATTTTGAATGACACATTAGCTTAATGCAGGACATTTTCCTAGGTTTTATTCTCAGACATTTCAAAATACTCATAATTAGCTAACATGACAGTAATAACAGCTTATTAAGGTGCTGAAAACCCTCAGGAAATACATTCCTAAGTAATTAAAAGGAAAAATGCAGGGATACATCCTCTACCTCTTGTGGAGGTCAAAGCAGAGTGAAGGGCAGAAAGCAGGAAGTTTTAGGTGACAACGTGGGCCAAGGAATCATGCAGACAGATCCAGCCTCCGTCTTTCCCACTGAGGGGAGTTTGAGATGCTGGCTCCTGTCTCTCTCCACCCTGCCCTCCCAGCACTCTTCAGCAGTCTCAAAGCCATCCTGCCCTCCCTGGCTGGGCTCAGACCCCCATGAAGGAAGAGCTCAATAATGTTGACATAACCAAAGCCCTTGTACGCTTAAAACATCCATTCCCTCATAGTTCAGGGTTGCCTGGCCTGCGCATAAGATGAGAGGCTGTGCTTTCCTCTTTTATGTTTTCTAAACACTTATTTGGAAAGTAACATCCTATTCACCATTTATTCCACTTCTTAGACATTCAAAATGATTTAGTGGGAGAGACAGATGTGGAACTCACAGAATCTTAGCACAGAGCAGTCAGGTCAGGCAGACAGAGACAGCTGGAGGAAGGCAGAGGTCACTTTCCACAGAGAGTATCAAGCACAGCGTAACATGGGATCAGGTGTTTGCCGATGCAGATGGGGAAGAAGAGAGGCAGCAACCTACAAAAATGAAGAGACAATGGGAGGAGAAGCATGTTTTACATAGCATGCTCTTGTATGTCATGCCTCAGGGCTTGCATTTGACCCTACAGTCAGGGTGGTTGGCTTTTGAGTGGAAAGGTGATACGGTCTAATTCTCTTGACTAAGAAGGCAGTGCTGGTGGCAGTAAGTGGGAAGAAGGGAGGCAGAGAGACCAGGTCTCAGCAGTGGAGCAGTCCCAGGGACACTAGGTTCTGCCAGTGGGCAGTGACTCAGCAGTGACAGTGCATAGGACTCTAGAAAGGACTCACACAGATGACTGATGGGCAAAGCAGGAGTCCGTGGCACCTGGGTCTATTCTGAGAGACCTTTGCCTGATAGGACTCAAGCAAGCCTCATATTCAGAAAGAGTAGTCAGAAGTCTAGAGGATTCACTTTTTGCCTTTCAAAGGAATAGCAAAACCCTTACATAGTGCAGTGGGTCTTTTGGCAAGTAACAGGCATAGACAGGCTATTCCTTTATTCATGTCTGTACTTCTCACATTTCTCTGTATTGCTTTTGTAGTAGCTTTATCTCCTGCAATTAATCTGCCACCTCGTGGCCTAATGAGAAATTTCAATTTTCATAGATTGGAGAGGGAGGTTGAAGTCAGTGTTCTTTGAGCTAATTCAAACACCAGCACAGTGCTGACCCTGAGAGAAACACATTAACACGGGAAGGCCTCACTTAGGGACATAATGCCTCTCTCCCCTGCTGTCCAGAGGCATTTTGTGATTGGAATTCGGCAGTAAAGAAGAAGTGCTTGAGTCATCAGGCTTTAATACATCTGTATGCTTTTGACTTTATAAAGTGAAATGTGGAGTGTGCTCTTTTTATTTGAATAGGAAGATTAGTTGCTGTGGAGTCTAGGACATCCTGTGTCTTATATCATTGCTGAGACAAAACACCCCGACATTCAAAGTTAAAGGAGGAAAAGTTTATTTGGTCACAGTTTGTTTTCAGTTTGTAATCGGCTGGCTGCCAGGCAGGGTGCACGGCAGAAGAAACACTGCATGGCAGGCAGAATGTAAATAGCTTCAGCAGCGGCAACAAGTGACAAGACAGGACTATATCTCTCCCTGCTCCTTCTACAAACAAGAAAAGCGACAGCCTCATTCTGAAATTCACTGTGCAGAGCAGCAGGGCAGATGGGCTGAATCTCACTTAGCCTGACTTTAGCTCAGTCTACTCTAAACCTCTGAAATGCTTCCTATTGCAAATGGTCTTTAGTAGTTACATTATTCTAGCATAATACGTTGTATATAAAATCATTAGCATGGATATGATCAACATATATTTTTGCTCTTTTTTGTGAAGCAGAAATGTTCAGAACAAATTAGAAGCATAAATAGAATTTTTGTTTTGTTTTATTTTATTTTTTGAGATGGGGTCTCACTTTTTGTGGTTCAGGCTGGCCCTAAACTCAGCCTCCAACTCACATCACAGCAATCCTCCTGCCTCTGCCTCCCGAGTGCTGGGATTACAGGTGGGAGCCATCACGCCCGGCACTGTGGAATGTGGTACAGATTGCTGGTGGGCATGAGTCTGCATGCCCAGTATTGTATGTGGTTAACCAGGAATCAAACCCGGGCCCTTGCGCTTGCAAGACAGGCTCTGAAACCACTGAGCTGAATCCCTGGCCCATAAATAGAATTTTTAAAAGATATTAAACCATATAGTTTTCACTTTCATTTTTTCCTCCCTTGTACTAAGTATTGAATCTAGGACTTTTTTCCTTGAGCTACATTTCCACCCTTTTTTATTTTATTAGTTTTTATTTGAGACACAAATTTTTCCAGGCTGGGCTCCAATTTTTATCCTACTGCCTCAGCCTCCCTGATGTCACTTTTTTATACAACTGTCACTAGGTTTAAACAAGTCTCAGCCAATCATTTTCTAAGACTAAGGATATCACTTTTAAATATCAATAATTTAGGGTCCCCTTTTTAATAGTTATAATTTGAATTTGTTATACATCTTAAGAAAGTGGCACATGAACTTCATTCTGAATGTGTAGCTCTTTATTTTTGCAGGAGTTACTTGGTGACTTAGCTACAAGTCTCAATTACTCTTTCACACATGAAATGAATGCAATATCTTTAAACATTGTATAGTTCTGATTCCTTTCTTATTAGTTTACAATATTGACTTCCCACTCTCAAGATTTTCTTAGTAGTGTTTATTTTATTTTTTATTCTGTTTGCACTATATCAAAGAATGTCAGAACTAATGTCAAAGAACTAGATGGAAACAGCAAATAATTAAGTTCATGTAGCTGTTAGTTGAATTAACTTATGCCTGTTTTGAAAGTTGGATTTTGACCCGTTTTGAAGCATTCTGATGGAATAGAAAAGAAAACTAACAGAATCACATGGACAGTAAGTCTTTGAGCTGCCATACCCTCAGGCTTGACATTTGTGAACTCACCAACTTGTATTTAGATGTCCCCCTAAAGTTTCATGCAGATGACATATGGCTTTCTTTTCCAGACATGGCTGAATCTGGAATATATGATGCTGGGATTAAGAGTATCTGGTATTAAATCACTGCAAGTGAGTGATTGGTTTGCCCCTCCCCAATTCCAATAGTCTAGGTGGGAAAAAAGGGGCAGAAAGACATTGGTAAGGCCCTTGTTGTTGTTGTTGCTACCTTGTGCATGCTATGTTGTTTCTCCTCTGAGATATCTGTCTGCCATCCACCCTCCCATGGAGCCAGAAGATTATGAAGATGTGAAACTTTTGCAAACTGTAAGCCAAATACTCTTTCCCCTTTAACTTTGGGTTGTCACTTGTCTTAGCAGTGAAAGAAATGTAACTAACACATCACCCAGCCAGAGATTGAAATATTTGAGAACATAATTGCATCTGTACTCAACATGTACAGACTTTTTGTTGTAATAACTATTGACATACACATATGCGCAATATCTTTAAACATTGTATATTCCTGGTATAAGCAGCAGCGAATGACCATGAACAGCTGTATCTCTGATGAGTCTTCTGTCCACAGCGGACCTCGCTGTCTGGTTTCAGCACCGATGCTGGCTGCACCCAGAAGGGGCCTCCGTGAGCTCAGTGCGGCTACCCATGTATTGCCACTAACTGAAATTGCCCTGCAAGTTGAAAACCATCAGCTACCCTGCATCTAGATGAAGAGGGCACCTTTTATCTCCCTGGGCAGTTGATGGTACCAGGTCAAAGCAGGAAACCTGAGAAGCCTGTGCTATATAGAAGTAAACTGAGTTCTTAAGCTCATGTGGTATTAGGACTTGGATACTTTTTTCTATTTAGTCATGCCCTTTCACACATTCTTGGTTTCCTTCTGTCTTACTCTACATTCCTCCAGTGCCATTTCCTTTTAAAGTACAGTCTCTTCCATAATCCTCCCAACCCCCTCTTTCATTTGCTCCAAATCGGCCAGTGTGCTCTGGAACTGGAAAGTGAACACAGCTGCCACAAACCCTCTCTGCCCTGAGGCAGTCTTCCAAACCTAGACTGTGGACAGAAAAGGCCACTGGGGAGTCCTATGACTTGGCACTGCTTCCCCACGCTGAGGGGCCATTTGTCCCTATTTGAATCTAATTTGTGATCCCTTCCAAATGGTTTAGGTTCTTCAGGCACGAAATGTTCCCTAAGCATATCAAACAAAACACAAGAAAAGAACAGAAGGTTGACATTCCACCCAACCCTATGAACAGAAAGCACAAACACTTGCAACTAAAAAATGTCATTTTGGTGCATACAGTACTGAGAATGTTAAACTGAATCAAGTGTTCTTAACCTCCCTTTACATCTGAGAAAGAGAACCTGGCTCCCATTCCTGATAAGAGTGGTGCCGTATTGCTGACCACTGGCAAGACACACTCACTCTCACTTGGATGTCTGGTTGTCACTGTGAGTGTCACTACATTTTCCTGCTTACACAAAATCGAAACCTCAGAGTCATCAGTAATGTTCCTTTCTTCTTAAAAAGTCCATTCCCTTCTCTATCCACCATGTTCCCTCTGTCCTGTCCCTATAGTTTCAGCCTTTGATTACTGCAGCCTCTTCTGACACATCCTCCACAATCAATCCCCTGCACACCAGACCTATATTCCGAAACTCGAATTTCCTCTCTTTACAGCTCTACTTAATAACCTTCAGTGGATCTTCATGTCGGACACAAAGCAAATCCTTAGTATTTGGCCCTCATGTTTCCTATCAACATCACTTCAACCAATTCCTAACAATACTACTGTGCTCCAAAAAAATCATACTTATCTCCAAAGTGAGCCTCTGGTATAGTGTACAAGTGGTCTTCTGCCTGCCTTTCAGCCTGTGGCAGGGTTCAAGTGGGACTCCTAAAGTCATACGTTTCTACAAGATCTTCTCACCCTCACCTCTCCACAATCATCCAGGCTACTTATGCCCCTCCTGTTAGCATTGTTTGTGTTTATTTCCTCAAAACTCCAAGTCTCTCCTATACATTCCTCATCTTCCAGGCTGCACACCCACACAACTCTATGCCTCACCTTTTTGGATGCTTGGTTTTCAAAGCAATATCAGAGTGTCTTTCAAAACCCACTAATCATACACAGCAAAACCTTGTCTAGACTTGACCTTGTCTTTTCCTTACTTTCTGTCTCTCATGGGAAATTGACTCTCCCTAAAGGCAGAGCTGCCCTAGCAGCCGACTAAATGTCTCACATCCCTCTGGTCAGTTGGCCTGGAGTGGGTGGGTTGATGTCATTCTTGTTCCTCTTATCTGCCTTATGTCATCTCTCCTTCCTTTTAAAACTCTATCTTGGGCCAGGGATTTAGCTCTGTGGTTCCGGCGCCAGTTTTGCTAGTGCAAGGCCTGGGATTCAATCCCTGGTAACCATATACAACAATGCTGGGCATGGAGACCCATGCCCACCAGCAATCAGTACCACAAACCACAGTGCTGGGCATGATGGCTCATGCCTGTAATCCCATCACTTAGAGGCAGAGGCAAGAAGATTGCTGTGAGTTCAAGGCTGAGCTCAGGGCCAGCCTGAAATACAAAGCAAGACTCTGTCTCAAAAAAAACAAAAAAAACAAAAAAAACCTATCTTGGATAGCATGTCATTGTATTAGCTGCAATTACTCTATGTGGAAAGCCCTCTATCAGCCCACTGGTCATACCCCATCTTTCCTATGAGACTATCAATTCTGACCCATTGTTAGCGCCCCAGTACTCCCACTGTGGTTTTTTTATGTCGTTTCAGTGTCCCCAGAATGCACTGACACCTGGGTTCCTTGATATCATCCCTTCCAAAGGGCAGAGCATAGTTCTTATTTTGGGCAATAACTCAATTTCCATTCCCTTTTTAAAATACAAAATATATGTAGTTCGGGCTGGCCCTGAACTCAGTATGTGGCTCAGGTTGGCTTCAAATGCACAGCAGTCCTCCTGCCCCAGCCTCTTGAGTGCTGAGATTCAGTCCTCACTTACTTCTAACTTTGTTTCTGTAGCACTTGAACTCTGCAAGTCTTCTCTAACACCAAAACATATAATTTTTAACCACCTATTGACTGACCTTTGTTCCTTTCTGTTGAAACTTTCCAGCTTTATTGATGTATGATTGGCATATAAAATTGTGTGATTTTAAGTGTCTGATGTGATGACATATACTTTGTGAAGTGATTGCCACAATCTAGTTATTTAACACATCTCTCACTTCTCGTAGTTAGGTTTAAGCAAACTTGAGTTTGGTACTGTTTACCATAGTTGCCATGTTAGATTACCCACTGTATTCATCTTATAACTGAAACCTTATACCCTTTGACCAACATCTTCACTTTTCCTTCCCATCAAGGCCCTGCAGCACCATCAGTGCCTGTTTCCATGGTGTAACTCTTTTAGATTCCACTCTCAAGTGTGGTTATGCAGCTCACTTCACTTGACATAAAGCCTTCGAGGTTGTTAAGCTTTATCATAAATACTCCTGCTCACCTTATCCCTATAACTCCTTATCCAGATTAAATTTTATGGCTCATCATGATATTTACTTCCTGGAATAAAGCCTCAATTCCCTTTCCCCTATTTCATTTTGTTGTACTTTGTGAAAAGTAGAGTTTTAAAACAATTTTAAATCCTGACCAATGCTAGTATTGTACAAACATAGATCTTATTCAACTCTTTAAGAGAAAACTGGTAAGAAGTTATGTCTACTTCAAAAAGCATCTAAGAAACAAGGGATCGACATACAATGTCAGGATAAAGACTCCTAGATTAGGCATAAACAGGATCATAAATTTTGTTTTCTTCTTTTAGAAAATATTTATACTTCCACTGAAAAAAAACCTAGAACTGAGTATACAACTCTGGGGATTCAAGTGGGTGAGTTTCTCTTCTCTAATACACACCCATGAGCATTCTCATTCTAAGAGGAATCTCACTGCTATGCCAAAATTGCCTTCTATCCACCTGTCCCATTCCATTTTCTTTTTCTTTTTCTTTTTTATTTGTTAGGTTTTTTGAGACAGGGTCTCGCTTTTGTAGTTCAGGCTGGCCCTGAGCTCAGCCTCAAACTCACATCACAGCAATCTTCCTGCCTCTGCCTCCCAAGTGCTGGGATTACAGGCGTGAGCCACCACACCCAGCACTGTGGTATGTGGTACTGATTGCTGCTGGGGTGAGTCTGCATGCCCAGTATTGTTATGTGGTTACCTGGGATTGAACCTGGGCCCTTGTGCTTGCAAGACAGGCACCAGAACCACTGAGCTATATCCCCGGCACCCATTCCATTTTCTGTTCATAGTAGATGAATATATCACACCTTTTCTCCCCTCAAACCTCCTGCTCTAAATTGATGATTTTGTATCTTCTCTAAGTAAATAAATGTAAGCAATAAGAAAAATTCCACAAACCACTGTTACAACATACACTCATCTGTCTGAATCTGTGCTTGTACATTTCATGGCCTTTTCCAGTATTATGAATGAATTCGTACTCACTCCCAGCAAACATCCAAGGCTTACATTTAGACTTCTGGGAACCATGGGATGACAGGAACAGTTGGAACCTTTTACTTTGAACAACTGGAAAATGAAACAAAATATTCAAGAGAGCAGTTTTCAGGCATCAGACCACAGGTAGCCTAGGATAGTAAGTTCAGAAAGAAGGAAATTAATGGTATGAACACAGGGATGTGTGGGCCAGATATTCCTTCAGTGAAAACACATTGGTCTCTCTGCAGAAATCGCCTCCTCCTAGGTCATACCCATTCCCAGGCCCATATCTAGTAACTGTCAGTTACTAATTAGCAAAGGAGTTGCTATGTGATATAGGACCCTCAAGATGTAAAGGACAATATCTACGCAGTATTCCAGAGGTGCACGGACTCTGATGGAGTAACAAATGCATTTATGAGTCTGAGTTCTTTGAGCTGAGTGGTTTGGAGGATGTGTACCAGGAAGCCCCATCTGGGGCCCTAGCAGTGGATTGGGAGCTTGTATCAGGGGGAATATTTGAGATTGCCTGTGCATAAGAGGGGTTTAGGGTGACAAGGATAGGACACTCATTTACTAGTCAATCTATTTTAAATTGTGAAATAAATCAATGTTTTTATGACAAGGATGCTAGGTTTAGCACTGTGTATTTGCTCAGTGAATAAATATGGTCATTTATTATAGTTGTTAATTTAATATCCAGTATCATTAAAAAAGAAACAATGAGTCAGATACCACCTGGGTATATCCTGGGCATTTAATTATTTGAAGCCAAAGGCTAAGGAACAGGTTGGTTTTCACCTGTGTATATGAACTTGCAGGGACAGATTTATCTAGTTTGCAACCATATCTGTTCATAGCACCCCTAAACCATAAGGCCCGAGACTGAGTCGCTCTCCAGGGTGTTGCAGGCTTATAGAGCAGCAAGCCTTCAGATCCTGACTTTTCTCTGTCACTGAAGCATCTTAATTGCTTCTGCCCAACAATCTGGCTTCTGCCATCACTGCCTGGGTGCCTGCAGATAAGCTGCCTTGCCATTCATGGCTCTGGGTCTGAAAGACGGTTAGTCTTTACCTCCTTGTGAGTTTCACTCCCTCTCATGTTTAGCTTCACAAAGTTAATGACAAACTCAAAACTGGTTAGTTGGAGGCTCCAAGCTATGACTCTGCGCCGTAACTTTCATTTATGCCTGGCTTTATCTTATAACTTGCAATTAGCTCAAGATAGACTAGATAGATATAAGACAATGAAAAATTAAAACTCTTTTTTGCCTTCCAACTGCTCTGGAGAGTTTTGTTAAATTTAGCTTTCTTTTGAATTCTATTAAATGTTGTTGTGCTTTATGGAAACAAGGAGAGTAAGGAGGGAGAATTTCTCCATACTTCACCAGATAGATATTGATTGCTTGAATAATCTGCTAAGGGAGAAAGGATGAGACATTTATCACATGAATCTTGTCAGCATGGCAAATAGTGTTTCTGGCTCTCCTACTTCCAGCCAACTGGGAAGGTGGTGCTTTCCTACTCTGAAGTTAGATGTGGACATGTGATTTGCTTTAAGTGATGAAATATAAACTGAGCTCATGTGTGTTACCTTTGTGTAGGAGCAGTTTAGAGTCAATGTGCAATTTTCCATGCTTTGCTTTTCTTCTGCCATGACAAAGTATCAGAATGCAATGATGACTCTATGAAGTGATTTAGAAAATTCCATGTCTGGGGCAGAGCTCACAACCAAACATCACTGGACATGTAACAGGACGGATGAGCACTGACCGTGTTAAGCCACTGGCAGTTATTTCTTTCTGCAACTCACTTGCTTACTTATTACAGCACTGATTAGCTCTAGACAAAAGAGTATTAGTGAATATAGGTGAATATTCTGGGATCATGTAGTGAAAAAGCTTTCTTGCTTTTCAGTCAACAAGGCCTGCCCTCTTTGTTTCACATGACCAGAGACTCAAAAATCACCAAGTGTTATAAAAAGCCTCTGATTTGAGTGACCAAGCACAAATCTCCAGAGAGAGAGAGAGAAAAAAAACACCAAAACTATAAAGCAAAACAAATGAATAATTCATGGAGCTATCACATCATCAGAAAGATAAGAGGGATTGTACTCATGAAACAAAGCAAAGCTGTATGAAGAAGAATAGCAAAACAATTTTTAAAAGTTCTTGACATGATGAGAGAAATTTAAAAATTAGTTTTGGAAAAGAACTCACCAATATGGTGAAAAAATTCAAAATGAGGAGCAATAGAAGTAGAAAGATAATCTGAGTAAAGTTTTGTATTAAGGTGAGTCACTTTCTCCATCCAAATGTTGAAGCACTAACCCTATTCTGACAGCGTATAGGGCCTATAAGGTAATATGAGTCCTGTGGTGGAGCACTAACATGACGGAACTGGTGTCCCAGAGGACAAGACAGCAGAGACTCCTCTAAATGCACACATACAGAAGGCCTTGTGGGTACACAGTGAGAAGGAAGCTTCACAATGACTCTGCCAGTACCTTGATTTTAGACTTCTCAGCATCCAGAACTTTGGAAAATAACTGTCTTGTTTAAACCATCCAGTCTATTACATTCTGTTGTCCCAACTCCAACAGATTAAGACAAGGATTAATTCCTCTGATATAATCTCTAATAAAAACAAGTTCCAGAAAGCCTGAACTGAAATAACTGGAAAGAAAATTATGAAAGACATTATACAACAAAAATTCTCAGAGAACTGAGTCAACAGAGAAGGCAACGCAGTAAATAAAAAATAAATATTTGAAGGCACATGGGAATAAAATTTCAAAACACCAAGGATGAATGATTCCAAAGACTTTCAAGATTAAAAAAAAAATAACACAAAAGGAAGATAGTCAATTTAACAACAGCAGCACTGGAAGACACAGAGCAAAATTTTTTTAATGTTTGGAGGACACATATTTTTCAACCTAGAATTGTATGCCCAATCAAATAACCAAATGTGAATATGATTATTAGCTATACAAAGTTTAAAAAATCATACTTTTACCCATTTCTTGGAAAAACTCCATATAATCCAGCAAAACATCTTTCAACAACAAGAGCAGAATGTTTATATTACCTAATTGATCTTCAGGACAAATGAATGAGATGAGACCTGTTTTTTATAATCACCATTTTCCTAATGCGAAAACTGAGACATTAAAAGGTATGAGCAACAATACTGTCTAGATTGCTGCTCAAGCAGTCCAGCTGCAGAGCCTGTGTTTTGAGACTCTGTATCACCCGACATCCTAGGAAATGACATATACTTCAGGAAGCAATGCACCAAGTACAAAAGAAGAGACACGGACAATTCTCAGAATTACAGTTGTTCACCAGAAACAGAGGAATGCAGGTCAAATTAGAATAAAGAAAGGAGGGCCAGGGAGTTAGCTCAGTGGTTCTGGCATCTGTCTTGCAAGCACAAGGACCCACGTTCGATCCCCGGTTAACCACATACAATACTGGGCATGGAGACTCACACCCAGCCGCAATCAATGCCACATACCACATACCACCATGCCAGGCGTGGTGGCTCACACCTGTAATCCCAGCACTCCAGAGGCAGAGAGGCAGGAGGATTGCTGTGATGTGAGTTTGAGGCTGAGCTTAGGGCCAGCCTGAACCACAAAGCAAGACTCTAAAAAAAAAAAAAAAAGAAAGAAAGAAAGAAAGGAAGGACTCAAGAGAGCTATCTTGAGAAAATAAAAAGAAATGCTAGTTCATCTGATGGGTTTGACCAAAGTAAAACTGAGATAATGACCTGGACATATCTAAGCAAATGAAACTATGAAATATTTTTACTTCAAAAAATAAGTATTATAGTTTACTATCCACCTTAGATAAAACATTTGGGTATGTATAGTGTATACTGAATATTGTTTTATCAAAAATTATGATAACATATGGGAAGGCAAGACTTCCAGTATAATGTGGTCAAGAGATAAGAGAATTCCTTTAATAAAAAGTATAAAACTAGACAAAATTGTCAGAAAACTACTTAAGAGCTTTGGAAATTAGCAAAAGAAGCATTTATTCATGAAAAACTGCTAGTACCTGAATAAGAAAAGTGGAACTTTCAGTCTTCTTGTTTATAGCTTTTCCTATCTCCTCCAGTTCAGTCGTTGAACAAAAAAAATTTTAAGTTTTCAGGAAAGAGCAAGCTGTGGAAACCATTAACTTCACAATCAAAAGTAATGGACTTTATGGGAAATAAGAGCAAAAACGAACGATCAGTAGCCAAGACCTGTAATCCCAGCATTTGGGAGGCTGCAACAGGAGAAGTGAGAGTTTGAGGACAGCCTGAACTACATGCTAAATTCCAGATCAGCCAGGACTATATAGCAAGACTCTGTCTTTAAAAAATAACAGTCCAGAGCTACTATCTACAATATTTAGGAGCTTTAAAAAAAATCAGCCCACTCCAATTTGAAGACCCAATTCAAAAATGGGCATCTGAAATGAACAGACACTTTTTGGAAGAAGTAAAAGCAGCTAAAAAATATGAAGAAATCCTCAACACCACTAGTCATCTGAGATATGCAGATGAAAACAACACTGAGATTTCATCTCACTCCACAAAGAATGGCTGCTATCTCAGAATTAGCCAGCAACAAATGTTGGCAAAGCTGCATAGAAAAAGGAACTCTTCTTCACTGTTGGTGGGAGTGTAGATTTTTTTCTCCACAGCCTCATCAGTTCTTGTTGCTGGCTAATTTCATAATAGCAGCCATTCTTTGTAGAGTGAAATAAAATTTCTGTGTTGTTTTCATCCGCATCTCTCAAAACCAGTGATGTTGAGCATTTCTTCTTATGTTTCTTAGCTGCTTTTACTTCATCCTCTGAAAAGGATCTGTTCATTTCAGATGCCCATTTTTGAATTGGGTCTTTAAATTGGGTGGGATGACTTTTTAAGCTCTTTATATATTCTACATAGTAGACCTTTGTCTGAGAAACTGCTGGTTAAGATTTATTTACCTACTAAAAAAAGCCCAGGACTCAATAGAGTCAGCATTGAATTGTATCAGAACTTTAGAGAAGAATGCCAATATCCACAAGCTCTTCCATGAAATTGAAAATGAACACTGCCAGACTCATACCTTGAAGTCAATGTTACCTTGATACTAGATAAAGACTTAAGAAAAAAAAACTCTACAGACCAATATCCTTAATGAAAATGTTTAAAAATCCTCAACTAGTTACTTTTCAAACAGAATGCAACAAATTAAAAGATTTTCTATCACATTAAGTCAGCTCCATGCTAGGGATGCAAGGATGGTACCACATATGTAAATTAGTAACTGCAATACTCCATATAAAATAAAGGGTAAAAATCACATGATTACCTCAGTAGATGTAGAAAGAGTCTTTGGCAAAATCCAACATATATTTATAGTTTTTAAAAATGACAAAGATAGGTATAAAAAGACTTTACCTCAATATGACAAAGGCCATTTATGACAAACCCATCACCAACATCACACTGAATGGGGAAAGATGAAAGCATTCCTTTAAAATCAGGAACAAAACAAGAGTGTTCAACCTTAGCACTCTTATACAATATAGTACTTGAAACTTGAGCCAGAGCTATCAAACAAGAAAAAAGAAATGAAAAATATATGAATAGAAAAGGAAAAAGTTGGTCTAGTTTACTTGCAGATGGTGGAATCCTTTACATAGAGGACCCAAAAGGTTCCAGCAAAAGACTATTAGAGAAAATAAACAAATTCAACAAAGTTGCAAGATACAAAATAAACAGTATTTCTGTACAACAAGGAATTTCCTGAGAAATAAATCAAGAAAACAGTCCCATTCATAAGAACCTTGAGAAATGAACAAACAAAAAACCCTCTCACTCAGTTTAACCAAAGAGATGAAAGACCTCTGTAATAAAGAGATTTATTTCCTATTATTTTACTACATGAATTGGCCTCCCCCAGTCCTGTTCTCTGCCTCCTCAACTCAGTAAGAGTGCTACGTTCTGGTGCTCTTTTTTGACACTGTGGGCTGCAAATATCTCTGCACTATAAGCTGACCTTGTTATGTGAAGTCATTCCTTCCTGTAGACTCTCAGCCACACCTCAACTCCACATTCTCTGCCCACAACAGACTTTGTCCAGAGTGCATGCACACTTGTTCCCAAATTCTTCAACACTTCAGTATATCCCATTTATCATACAGTGTAAAATTAATCTGCATTGTGAAGGCTAAACTCAGCTGTCAGTTTGATGGGACTGAAAGTTGGCTGGGAGAATAGAAAAGAACACTGCTGGTGTGTCTGTGTCACAAGGTGTGACTGTGGGGACTCTATCTAGTTCCTGGCTCCTTCCTCTTTGGCTCTTTCTCTGCCTCTGCTTCCTGGATGCCACAGGCTGAACAGCTTTCCTCAACCCATCTTTCTACCATAATGTTTCTTCCTTGGAGCAGAGAATAGGTATGGAAACCTCTGAAACCATAAACTAAGATAAAACCTGTCCTTAAGTTGTGTCAGGCATTTTGCCCCAGCAACTAAAGGCCAATTAACTGGATAAGCTTAGTCCTATATTTGTGACTGTTTGCTTAGTAACTTTCCTCTATTATTTGTAATAGTCAGTTCTTTGTCAACGACCTAGGCCTTGTACACATCCAGCTTTTTGTCTTTTGAACACATTGTCTTGTGAAACCAGGGGACATACTGCATGTAAACTGACTTTCATCTCTGGGTTCTGCTGCACTGCCGTTTGAACAGAGTTCTGTTTCTGTACTTCTCATGAGCCAAACTCAGTCTAATTTCCTGGACAAAGCGTGCTCCTGTCAGCTCACTCCAGTCATATGAGGACTCTACTGGCCTTTTTGAGGGAGAGAGTGAATCATTTTCCTAAAGAGATGGAATAAATAATGCCAGCCATGACCAGAAAATCTCCCTTTGAATGTCCTCCTCTTGACAATTTCCCAAGAATACAAGTTTGTGTACTCATTCCTACCATCTATGTGGCAGTCTCTGTATTATTATATGCTATTGGGAAAAATAGCTTGATTCTCTGTTTTTACTTAAGGGCACTTAAATGCATTCCTCAAATTCAGTAATTAATCCTTTCAATACTCTTTTTCTGTATCTACATCCCTTGGTGCTCTGTGTACAATGTGGCAAATCAGGCAATGAATTTTCTAGCATATAGTCCATCAACTGAACAATCCTCATCCACCCACATACACACACATAGTTAAAATACAGTATTTTATTTGCAACTTTTAAGAATTGTCTAGTGTAAATGGTTTGTGTTAGAACTGTGAATTTTCCCTCAATTTTGTTTCTTCTTCAAGTATAATTTTACCCTAGGCTTGAAGGTTCCTCTATTCCTCAGCAAGGGACTAAACAAGAACTCTGCCTGTAGTTTGTGCCCTTTGGACAAGCTAGTTTGTCACTCTCAGGTCCTGGCAAATTTTCCCTGATCTTTTTGAATAAAGGTTCCGAAGTGCAAATGAACAGAAAAACCTTTGAGAGATTCTGGGGCAAAGTGATATCCCAAGGACTCTCCAGCAATTTCTGCAAGCAGAAAAAAGATGGGAAGTTGAGTGTACTAATGATGTGTACATGCCACCTACATAATTCCTGTGTGCTTTATGAGGAGGCATCATTTAGCTGACACTCTGAAATTTCCATGCTTGAGAGAACATTAACATTGACTCATCAAAGAGATGTCCTACCGGAATTCTTTTCTGATTTGCTCTTAGTCTCGGGCTATCAACACCACTCTTGGTCAGAGTGACCAGCCAGTGTTACAGGTGTGGTGTGTGCAGGACAACATCTGCTGTTCAGGATGTTATTTCATGCACAGAACACGAAGCTAAACATGTTCATGTAACATCAGCTATCGCTGTATGAGGAATAAATAATGACAGAAATGGGTTTTGTTGTTTTGCTGGGCACTTTGTTTACCCAGGAATTATGTTACCCTAGTATTATATATGTTTTAGAATGTATTGAGAATTTATAGGCAGTGGAAAAGTCTTTGAAAATGTAAAGTAGTTAAACATGTTCCTGCCCTTGAGAAATACCGTGAGCTTTTCGAAAAATTTGAAGTTGAAAAAAAATTTAATTGCTTTTTGGAATTGGAAGGATCTTTAGAGATTTTCTAGTTTCATTGCTTATTGCAGAGGAAGAGAAGGCAACACTGAAAGATAATGTGATTTATGATTTATTTAGAATGACTGAGTTAATTAGTGGAAGAGCAGGAACCAGAACTTGGATCTTCATATTCTTAGTTCAGTGTGTTTTTTATTACCCACATTGTGTTCCTAGCCTGTGATGAATCAGGATCAATCTTACTCATTTTCTTCTTAGACTAATTTTTTATCTGTTTTTACTGTGTTAAGAAAAATACTTTAGACATACTAAAAAGTACCAGGAATAATATATTGCAACTCATATATCCACTACTGAGCTTAAGAAGTAAAATATAGCCACAATTAAAGCTCTTTCTGTGTCTGTTTTTAATCCCTTTCCTTCTGAGACATACCTACTATCCTCAATTTGCTTTGCATCATTTTTATGAATATTTAAAATTTCACTACAGATGTATGTGTCCATACATAATGTATGGTATTAAATATATCTTTTAAAGCTTTGCAAACAATGTTATACTGTATATGTCATTCTGTACCTTGCTTTTTTACTCAACCTATTTTTGAGATTTATGGATATTAATAAATGTATTCTAGTTCATTTTTGTTGCAATATATTGTAATATTATAACATCATACAGTTACCTATTTTTATATTTCTTGTCCATAGATATGTAGATTGGTTCCAGTCTACATCCAATCATTATTTCATGAGCATTTGCATATTTTACTTTGGGTACATTGAGGATAATCAAATTACTGTCACATCGTATGCATACCCTTAAATTTATTGGATTCCAATGCCTGTACCAAGCCTCTGACTTCAGTGAATTTGGCACTGTAAATCTACCTGCTTACTTGACATATGGCTGCATTTTCAGCTGAGTACAATCTGAGATTTTAATTACGGATGAGCTTGACACACATAGCTGTAGGAAGGTGAAGCTTTAGTTTGTATATGGGTGGCACTATTTGGATTCACAGGAAAACAGAAGTCTTTGTATTGAGCTGCTTAATTTATTAGAATTTATGGTAAACTCTAAAGGGAAGATCAAAACATGTAGCTTCCAGTAGGTATATGGTTCCTTTGTGTCATACTGTGGACGTAGTGGGGAAGAGAAGCTATCTCTTAACAATATCAGAAGAGCCAGTAACTGGGAAAGAAATATAATAAATTGTGCTGAAAGTTGGTTAGTGCTCACAGATGCTCTCAAACTACTTTCCCTGTGGTTATTGAAGCTTCCATTTATTTATTGAATATAGTCTGCCATTAACATACAAACAAGTAGACATGGGAGCTCATATTAACAAGATGTACTATTTATTTGATTTTTTAAATGAAGGAAATATTAGTGGTGGTAGTGGTGGTACTGATGGTGGTGGCAGTGTGTGTAAAATCCCCTGAAGGAAAGAGCTACAAAGAGGTTAACAATGATGATAGTCCATTAGTCTAAGAGACTTTAAAGCCTGGCACAGTCATTTGATGCATCCCCTAATGTCTCTGGACATAGTAATCTCCCTGCTCTGATCTATAGTCCTTTGTATCTTGTAATAATAATCATCTCACATTGAATTTTATTATAAATGCACAAGGTCAGTGGTTCATATATTGCGGATCAAATATCTATCATTGCATAAGTAAACATTCCCCAGTATTGTACCTTCAAGCAACAATTTTACTCAGAATTCTGAAATTTGGTGAGGGTTCAGCAGTACCTTTTCATCTCAGCTCTAGGTAGCATCAGCAAAGGTCCCTCAAATGGCAGTTCTCAGCTAACTGCCCAGCTAAGGACTGAATGTCCAAAGACTCAATTTCTAGGATTCCTCACCATGGGGCTTCTCCAGTAGGATGGATAAGACCTCCATGCATGCAAGAAAGCTCTGTTAAGGGTCAGGACACAAGTGGTAGAATGGTGCTTCCACTTTGTTTTAATGGCCAGAGTAAAACCAGACCTGTTAGAAGAAGAAGAGGAGGACGAGTAGGAAGAAAAAGAAGGAGAAGAGGAAGAGGAAGAGGAAGAAGAAGGAGGAGGAGGAGGAGGTGGAGGAGGAGGTGGTGGAGGAGGAGGAGGAGTAGGAGGAGGAGGAGGAGAAGAAAAATAAGAAGAAGAGGAAGAAGAGGGGGAAGAAGAAAAAAAGAAAAAGGAGAGGAAGAGATCTCGTCTTGATAGAAAGAACAACGAAATGCAAGGAGATGGGAGGACTTGCAGAAGGACATCTTTAGAGATAACATACCATCTGCTGACTTAGATATAATACTTGATGAAGGAATGAACCAACATGTTTTTTCTAGAGCACTGTCCAAAGTGGCACAGAAGAGAAGAATCCCGATGGGGCCCTCAGTGAATGAGTCTGTCTACACCATCACAAGTAGCATGAGCAAAGTTTAAACCCGTCCATAGACTTGACTATGGGACACTGGTCACACTGCTGGCTTGACAGGGACCTGCAGTACACTCCAACATAGCATCACTGTCACTCACTGCTCATAGTAATGCTCATTTTCCTTCTTCTACAATTGCATTCCCCCACTGACTTAGAAGTTAGGTGTGGCCATATGCTTTGCTCAGGCCAGTAAAATAGGAGCAGTCATGACATTTGTTACATCCAGATAAAAACTTTCAGTATGAGTGTTTACTTTGTCATGTTTCCTTTTTACTGCTCTGGCGATGGTAGAGGTATCTTCTAAGATGGAGCATCTCAAGCTGGGTCCTTGGGTCCTTCAACAAGAAGAAGCCCAATGTATATAGCCCCTAGAAGCACCCTGCAGACTGGAAAGCCAAACTAGGTCTAGAGAGCCAGCACCAAAGCTGATCCCTCAGAACTAAGAAATGTTTGCTAAGCCATGGCAATTCTGAAGTTGTCTCTATAACATAACTCTTGTTAGTTTTCTATTGCTGCCTAACAGATCACCACATATTTAGAATACATTTATCATCTCTTGTTTCCATAGTCAGGATTCCTGCACAGTTACTATGGAGTTTCTGCTTAGGGTTTGTAAGGCAGAAATCCAGATGTTAGCTGGCTGCATCCTCATTTGGAGAAGCAACTGGGGAAGGACCTGCTGCCAGTCTCCTTTGGGCTGTTGGCAGAATTTATTTCCTTGCAGTGGTGGGACTGAAGCCATTAGCATCCTTGTTGGTTGTTTAAGGACTGTTCTAGAATCCTATATGCTACCGGGCCACGTGGCCTCCTCAGTCGCCAGAGACAGCTAAGTAAAAATAGCCCCATGTCAAATCTGTCTCACACTTCAAATCTAACTTCTCCAGTTAGTGACCTCCAAACCTGGATGTAAAGGATCTATGTGATTAAGCTCAGCTGCCTGGATACCTGCCCTTTTCTAAATCTATCTCTACTGAAGGAATCCATCATATTCAAAGTCCCAGAGCTTATTTAAAGAATGTACACCAGTATGTGTGGATCTTGGAAGTCTTCTTAGAATTCTGCCTGGCACAAACCAGCCAAACGAGCTCCTTCTTCTCGTTCAGATGCCCTGAGGAGCCCTGAAATAGCCACAGGATGTATTCCATTTTCTTTTTAATCCCAATCCAATTTCCAGTTCTTTTTCTAGTTCAAGACATTTTCTCAGAGTGCTTTTGGGATTTCACCAGAAAGAACAGGGCCGACCAAGTTTGTGCAGTTTAGAGGTCACATAGGATTCAACTGGAGGGGCCTAGGGCTAACCTGCTTCTTCTAAACTGTAAAGATTATCTCACACCACACCTCTCTTCCTAAAGATCCTCCTATTGCTTATAAGCACACTTACAAAATACTTGTTGTTACAGTCTTTCCTGAAGGTTATTTGGAAATCTGTATCAATGAGCCTTAAATTTTCAGTCTTCTAACCTAGGTAAGTGCAATTCTTAAAATAATAAAGGGAATAAAAGATGCCCATGCAAAAAGAACAGTTGATAGCTTATATATAATTAAATGAAAATATGCTTATAATTCCACCTTAGAGAACTAGATAAATAAGTAAAAAAGATCTGTACTATGTGGATGTTATAAATCTTTTAAAATACTTTTGAAGAAAAAAACATGATATGATGATCACCAACCATGGTAAGTCCTTAACTGGGAAAGAAAATAATATATAAACAATTACTTCATTTGCAGAGAAAGTATATGTAGACATAGCGGTACATAGAAAACATGACAAAAATCAATTAAGAGTGATAGAATTATGTGATATTTTTCTTGAAAAATATAATATAAAATTTGACAATGAAATTACATTGATTATAAGACCAGAAAAACAAACAATCATTGTTATTATTTTAGAACTTAGAATAAATTGCTTTCAGGCACCTCTGACACTTTCAATGCAAACATTCATAAGTTGCTAATACTACATAATAAAATGATTCTCGTTTGTGGAAAAAAAGCAATAATTTGTTGGCATGATTTGCATATCTGCATATACTTAAAAGTGACAAGATGTGTAAATGATTCAATTATTCAGACTTTGGAGCATTTTAGGTCAAATTACAAATGCATCTTTTAAATTATTTAAACTTGTATGTATCTTGATTGGATGGTGACTCATTTTAAACAGATATGGAATATTTTTGAGACAGTTCTGAAATATTGCTTTCTACTAGAAAACGTGATGTTAAGGAATCATTACATGTTTACAATGGAAATGGCATTTGGAGTAACTTTTTTTAAAGGCTGCTTATGAAGAACTGACAGATAATATAACATGATATAACATGGGAGATTAAAAAAAGACTGGCTGGATGTCAAGGATCATTTCATTTTATCAATATGTGGAACCTATTTTATAATTTACTCAACTCCTGAGTATAATTACATTTTTCATCATAAAATATATTAAAAGAAAAAACAACTAAGCTCCCCCACTGACAAATCTGTTTTCACTGGATTTGGATATCTAACAATCTAGTGCACTGAAGGTGAATAAAAAGAGAAGAGACTTTCCAGGGGAGAGGAATTGGGAGGAAGATGGGCCACCTGTGAGAACACATCCCAGCAGCCCTGGATCCATTTCCTTAGTCCTGGACTCATTTCTTCCAAGACCTTTTGGAAGTTGTTGCTAAGAATTCTCAGGGAGTCTCCTCAAATTTGGAGGTAGGGAAGATAACGTTCTACCATCAGGGTGCAGACCCATTTCTATTCTTAGTGTGTTGCCTTGGTGTGTATCACCAGAAAACCCTGGATTTGAGACCAAGGCCTTGGGAATTGCTGGCACATATGCTATCGGGAGCATAATTGTAGAGGAAGAGGAGTGTGGCAATACTGAATAAAATCAAACATGAATGTACCCATTCGGTTTAACAATCTTCCTTTTACACTTCATTGGGAAGGTATATCTCTGGAAAAAACAAAATAACAAGCACAGTATTATTCAGTATTTTACTTTTAGTTATACCAAAGATTTGGAAGAAATTCAACCATCTACTAGTAAAGAACTAGATGAGGCTGAGGATTTAGCTCAGAGGTTCTGACACCTGCCTTACAAGCACAAGGTCCTGAGTTAGATCCCCAGTAACTATATACCACAGTGCTGGGTGTGGTGGCTCCTGCCTCTAATCCCAGCACTCAGGAGGCAGAGGCAAGAGGTAAGTTCAAGGCTAGGCTGGGCCACAGTGAGCTCGGGGCCAGCCTGAACTACAAAAAGAGACCTTGTCTCCAAAAAGAGAGAACTAGACAAATAGAATGTGGCTGTATACTCACAATAATTTATTATGTAGCTATATAAAATACCTGCACAAAAACATGGAGTATTATTGCTGAAAACAGGCAAATGTAACATGATACAGAAAGTATGCATTAAAAAAGAAAGGAAAAATAAATCAGAAACCAAGAAAAAAGGCTATTGTGATAGAAGATATAAAGCTAGAAACACTATTTTTCTAAGGATTCTTTTTTTAAAAAAATATGACTTTGCCATAATCATTTTTCTGTGGTATAATACAAAATAAGGTTTCCACATGTTGTAAAATCCAAAGTGATTCTGCAAATAAGATCCTACAGCCAAGGGGCCAGGGAGTTAGCTCAGTGGTTCCGGCGCCTGTCTTGCAAGCGCAAGGGCCCGGGTTCGATTCCCAGGTAACCACATAACAATACTGGGTGTGGAGACCCACACCCAGCAGCAACCAGTACCACATACCACAGTGCCGGGTGTGGTGGCTCATGCCTGTAATCCCAGCACTCGGGAGGCAGAGGCAGGAGGATTGTGATGTGAGTTGGAGGCTGAGCTCAGGGCCAGCCTGAACCACAAAGCGAGACCCTGTCAAAAAAAAAAAAAAGATCCTACAGCCAAGCAACCCTTACTAAAGGAGTCCAGGGATGGTTTCTGCCCATTCCTGAATAGAGTTTTGATTCCCTGCCAGCCCAGAGCATTATTTAAATCACATCCTCCTGTGGGCACTAAGGGCTACATCACCCTCTTGATCCTACCAATGCTTGCACAGCCTCCCGCTGCCCATACTGCTCCCAAGTGCCAGCCTGAGCAGCTCTGCATGGTGTGCTTGTCCTCTTCTCCAGCCTGGGAATGCATGGACTAGCAGACTGCTGTCAGTCTCATGTATCCCATATTGAGTCTTGTGCATTCAGCCCTTAGCACTAAGAAGGGAATTTTTCCCTCATTTATGTGGTGAATAGAATGAAATTAAAGCATTTATATATTAAAAATAAAAATAGATCTTAAAATAATCAAATCATAAAAATAAAATAAAATAAATTAAAACAATCCCAAGAACATAGATGTAACACAAAATTGGCAAGATAGTCATTCAGAAAGAAATAATATTTCAATGACTTATGACTATTCCTTTTAGTGGAATATATTCCAAGGTATAGGAGTGCTTAACTACAGCTTTAAATTATTTTCTGCATGTTTAGGATTGAGGAAGTGAGAAAATATATTTTTGAGGACCAGTGATTTCAGTGGAAACAAAAAGAAGTATAACTATAACATCAAAGAAGTTCATAAAAACTGCAATATCAAGTTTAAATTGGAAATATCAATGGAAATTCAATGAAACATTCTCAGTGCATTGAAATTACTATATAGCACTGTTGTCCGGTCAAAGGGCCTTGAAGCACTCTCCTGCCTGTAGCAACAAACACTGGAAATCTAATTGTCTTGGTTTCCATGTATTATTCCCTTCCTGAAGGAGCCAAGACTTCTTGAAGCATAAAAACATGGTAAAAATAGAACATTTTATTGTTTTAGAGGCATGAAAGTATTCAATTCCAAAAGTCGAGAGATGCTATCATTTAGCATGATTTAAAAGATCATTTTATGACTGTGATTTGTTGAACTTATTGAATAATAACACCCCACAAGTCCATGGTTTTAGAAAGGAAACAAACTCACTTGCCACCATTGAGATCATGTATAATATCCCTATTCAGAAAATGAGTAATTAAAGGGTAACTAAAATTTCCTCTACATTTTGAGGTGGAATAAGTTCATCCTCTGTTGGTAGGGGGACATTTTAAAAAATTGTTTTAAATAGTGAAGAATAGAATAGGGATATTGGAATAATAAAACAGTTGGGAAATTGCCCACATTGAAATAGACAATAAAATAATTTATTCACTCACTATTCAAAAATCACTCATATATACTAATACCAATAAGTGGCAGGTTGCTGAGAAAGATAGTTCCAATGACTTAGCAATGGGACAAAGCGAAGACAGTTTCTTCAATGGAAATATCTGACTGTCACTTACCCTAGTGATCAAACATAATATCATTAATACTGAGCCAGGAGAAATGCACTTTGTGATACAATGCAATATGAGTAGTGGAGCAGCATCTCTGTAGGATCCTTACAGAAATATTTAATCTGACTGTACTGGCCTAGCATTCAAATTGTCCATGTCATTTTTAAAGAATTAGAGTTTCCAATTTTTAAAAATGTGTGACTTCTCCTAGCTGGAAAAAACTGGTATAGATATTCTGGGACTATTTGGGAACATTTGATTCTCACTCAGTTATTAGATAGGGTCATCATTGTAATTTGGGGGTACTTTACTGGTATCATGACATAAGGAAATGGTCTTAGTTTTAGAAGAGATAGTCTGCATTATTTCCAATGAAAAGACTGTGAGATTTGTAAATAGTTTTAGACATTTCAGCAAAAGTTAAACAAATGATAGAGCAAATATAGCAAAATGGTAATGATATTTTTCAGTGCAGGTGGTAGATATCTAATATTGATTCATTATTCTTTCAATTTCTCTGTATAAATGAAAATTCTGTAACTAATTATTTTAAAAGATGGATTTGTCACTTAATCATCTACTTTTTAAAAATATAACAGAGTCCCTGAAATTTCCAAGCAAAACATAAAGTATCTTGCAGCTGGTCAATGTTCCCACTGAGAAAATGCAACAAATTGGGAAAAATCCAAAAATTCTCTGCTGAGAGGCAGAGAATCAAAGAGCATCAAAAGCTGCTATTACAAAAGAGACTAAAAGGCCAAGGGCTCTAGAATGAGGAGTAGAGCCAAGAGGTGTGCTGACTTGCGCAGACTTTGTCCTTGGGGGCATTTGCCCAATCTGGGCTCAAGCCAAGAGGCCAAGTACTGGACTTTGCCAGAGTACAGGGTCACAGCTGGGCGCAGAGAAACACAGGGGGCCTTGGGTTGACCTGAGACCAAAATAAAAAACAGAAGACTGGAGGGTCTGAGGTCCACTAAGGAAGGAAAGAATGAGAAACTGAACATAACATACAGACTACTTTGGGGAGTTGAGGACCACCATGGCGTGGCAAGTCTATAAACAACAAAGTCCCTCCACACAGTAAGTACTTATTTCTTTGTAGCATGGCAGGCTGCTTTTCAGCGTTGTGCTCTCTTCAACACATCTGTCATGAGATTCTGATAAAATCAAAGAAGCAGTATATTTATACAAAATGAGGCAACTGTTACCAAGGGGAAAAAACCCAAATAAAACCTCTAACTTCACTTGCTTAGTACTTAGACATCGCTGATTCTGGAGGTCATACAGCTGGGTAATACATTATTACTTTCCTACTAGCTTTACTGCAGATAATACCTCTGATATGTGAGTGATGATAACAATTGCCTACGTTACTTTTTGGGCACCTGAAGTCCACTTTCACTGAAAACACTGGCTCTTCATTTGAACCTACAGATCTCGAATGGGGGATTAAAATAGGCTAAAAAGCTTGGCATTGCTGTCTGTACTTACATCTATGCTCTTTACTGTCTTAACCCTTGAGTTATATTCTACTCAACTCTGCAACAAGATATGTTGATCAATGTGAAATTCTTTGAAACTGTCATATGGAATCTGGCCTATTGTCATTTGAGGCTGGTATATTTTTCTTTTTCTCCTCCTTGTTTTCTGCCTGCACCACTTTTGCTTCTTCATTAGCTAAAGCTACCAGAAGTCCTTCAGCCCTCTCATAAGGCTGAGGGCAAGTCACAAGGTCAGGATGTTTACCCAAGATGTTGGTTCTAACTTAATAATTCGTAGAACAAGTTCACAGTGACCTCCTTGTTGACCAAGTCTCACATAAGAAGAAACATCATTTGGAACTATGCTTCTGGTCACTTAAAAATCACTAGATTTTAGTCCAGCCCAGGCAATTAAAAGCTCATTACTTCTTTTGCCCTTTAAGCAGTTTTATCACTTAAGCAATGGGACAATAGAATTACTATATAGCACTGTTGTGCTCTTTTGATCAGTGTCACTCTTTTGTTCAATGCTAACTTCCTTCAGTTGAAGCCGAGTTAACTGAAGTCATAAAGCTTTGCTCATGCACAAATGTGTGTTTTCAGTATTTGGTGTGGTTTCATTTCCATTGTTTCTATGCTGAATGACCCCATTGTCTGACATTATTTACTCCTTTAAGATATTTATGGAATTCCAGAGCTGTATAGATGGTTTGGCTAAACAGCTGAAAAGTAGAATGGTTTCCTGCAGTCTCCCTGGGATGCAGACTAAGATGTGACCTCAGGACTACCAAGACCTCGAAAACTATGTCTTATGTACAGAACCCAACCAGAAGTAGGGAGAAGCTTTAAAAACCTTCAGCTGGCACCAACTCTGCCTAGTACTTACTGGTTTAAGGGGATTGACTGTGCCTCTATCTGCTGTTCAGAAGAAAAGATCAGTATCATCTGGATCCTTTACAATGGGTGAAAACAGTCTAAGTACCATATGAGGATGACCGGGTTCAGAAGTATGAAAAAAAACTACTCTTTAGTACTCCTCCAAGCAAAGAAGCTTTCTCCGCCCAAGCCTTCCAGACAACTGCCACTCAGGACTCTTTGACCAGGCCTAAACCAATCACTTGACAAGATGATGAGATGACCATAAAGGGATCAAACAACTTAAAATCCTTGATCCACCTCCTGCCCTATTGATGTTGGAAAGTGAGTCAGCTTTTGTTGAAAGATGTCTTCATCAAAAAGGATTAATCACATCATGGTTCTGGTAACATGGAAGGAGGGAATGACAGTTGAGTAGGCCAGGGTTAAAATCAGGGCTGGATTTTGTGCAGGACAATATTCCCAGGACTGGGATGGTTGGAAGGGGTGGTTTTGGGATCAGATCCATATAAGGAGTACACAACCTACATCCCTCCCACACACAGTTCACGGCACAGTTCATCTTCCTATGAGAATGTAATGATTACTTGTCTGCCAGGAGGCAGAGCTTGGGCAGCATAAGCAATGGGAAGCAATTCTGAATGCTAGCCTGCTGTGCACCTCCTGCTGTGCATTCCTATGAGTTATATCCCAGGAATAAGCAATTAAGAATGTTGCTAGAGGGCCAGGAATTTAGCTCAGTGGTTCCAGTGCCTGTCTTGCAAGCGCAAGGACCCGGGTTCAATCCCCCGGTAACTACATACAGTACTGGGCATAGAGACTCATGCCCAACGCAATCAGTACCACATATCACAATTCTGAGTATGGTGGCTCACGCCTGTAATCCCAGCACTTGGGAGGCAGAGGCAGGAGGATTGCTGTGATGTGAGTTTGAGGCTGAGCTCAGGGCCAGCCTGAACTACAAAGCGAGACTCTGTCTCAAAAAAAAAAAAAAAAAAAAAAAAAAAAGAATGTTGCTAGAAGGTTTACTGACTATTACCATGTGACCTTGGGTGAGTGTGTCTTTAGGAGCCCCAACTTCCCAATCTGTAAAATTTACATAATAACTTAAAAAGATTCTATAGTATATGTATTATATGTATTTGTAAAAGCTATCATATATATATACACATAAAAGCTATCATATATATATAGATATATAGATATATATACACATGCACACACACATATGTATAGTTAACCAATTGTCTAGTACATTTTTTTAGGTTTTGTTGTTTTTTCTTTTTTTTTTTTGAGACAAAGTCTTGCTTGGTAGCCCAGATTGGCCTTGAATTCATGGCAATCCCCATGCCTCTATTTCCTGGGTGCTGAGAAAATTTACCTTTGGATGGGTGATTTGTCCATCTTCCATTCTCTTTAGGGTTACTGCTATAGGAAAGTTTTAGAAGCATTATGATTCAGACAAACTTTACTGTGTTATCCATTGTATCCCCCTAGACCCTGGGAACTAAGGCTTGGTTTTGTCTGTTACCCAGTGAGAAACACGTTACCTTTTTATGGTGCTTGTGGTCAGAATCAAGTTAAGGAAGGCAAGGTGGGCAAAGTGCTTAACAGTTTCTAACACAACTTTAAATATTGTAAAAATGTGATATAACCTAAAAGTCTACCAGCCTGAGAGCCCCCAAAGCCTCTTTTTGTATTTTCAGAAGCTGATGTCTATGAGAAATGAGTCTGTGATCACTAGAATGATAACTATTTCATCTCTTTTAGTGAATACATCATCTTCTGTGATTAGTGTAAGAACACCAGGGGTATATTTTTGTGCAAGAAGTGTATTTTAGCATATTTACCAACAAATGGGCATTTTAGTTTTAGCCTCAGTCATATTGGTAACCTGCTTCAAAGCAAAGAAAGAAATGATCCTTTTGTTGGTAAGGCAGCAACATGCAGGCTGGGAGGCTAGAAAGATAAATCAGATATAAACCTGCTTTAAAAATAACTCATCTTTGAGATGGATAAGATAATATTGGAGTCTCAGGCACCACGACAGCACTACAGAAGTGCTAAGAACCTCAGGTTACAAAATAATACCTTGAATTAAAAAGAAACCACAAGTTGTTCCCACTTCACAGCTAGATATTTGCAAATAAAAATGATTAAGACTCAGTGGAGAAATATTTTAGTCAAACTGTTACAGTTGTAAAAAATAGTGTCAGTGGGCTCACTTGAAGTCAAGATGCTATTCTTAAAAGTCTTCACTTTTGAGCAAGAAAACTTGCATTTTCCTTTTTCAGTGGGCCCTGCAAATTATGTAGCTGATGTCAATGGGATTCACAGGTAGGAAAGTAGCTCAGGTAGAGGGCAGGTTCAGGGTCTTCTGGAACAAGATCACTGTCTCTATGGTCTTAGCTTCCTCCGTGACCTGTTCCTGCTGCTATCACTTACCTCTCCTTGCACAGCTCACGTCTTGTGGACATTGCTCAGTTGTGGCTTTTGTTTGTTAGGCAACATCTCAAGGATCTATTGGCTCATGGCCTTTTTGTTCTCTGCTTTCTACCAGCTCCTCTTTCAGATCAAATTAAAATGGCTGAAGAAAGAGAATATTGGTCCAACTCAGTCAGATCTCCATTTGGGAAAGTTCCCACATGCTGAACTCAGGACCTGCTGGCCCATGCTCTACCCTTGGCCTAATTAGCAGGGATGGAGGCAGAAGTGGGTCACAGGTTACTATGGCTGAGAGGTTACAATTAAGCAAGCTCTTGAATTCTTTCTCTCAGTAGAATTACAGGTGGGAGCCCTAGCAGAAAAAACTGTGGATGTAGCTGCTGAAGTTTGGTCTGCTGTTAAAAGCAGATCCCATTTGACAGATAGTGAGCTCTGGATATAAGAAGACAAGAGAAGGATATTTAAAGCATGGCCTAGAAAACAGGTGACTGGAGGCAAGGGTTAATGAATGCAGACAGGTCTTGAATATGCACTAAGAAAATTCATTCCATCTGGTATACGAATCATAGAATGGCTGGGGATACACTGGAAGGTTTTTTTCATTTTTATTTCACTGCCCTGGAAAAGTTATTACAAAGCCACCTGACAAATCTCAGAGTTTAAACTCACCAGTTTCACCTCCTCTGAAAGGCTCATGGGTGTGAAAGACATAAGCTGCTCCTCTCCCTGTTGTGAGACTGAGGCTGAATTTGACTGTAAGTCCTCTGCCACCTCCTCGTCCCAGACACTGGCACACAAGTCTAAGACACCGTGTTGGGATGAGCACTGCTGCTCTACCGGGATGAGCAGCCAACTGCGATCACAAAAGCAGCACCAGTGATGAAATAAAAGACTGGAGTTTTAAAAAAGGAAGATACTCCATTTTTAAGAAGGAAAAGCAGAACACAGAAAGCTGCCTTGAAGAGGGGACCAGAGGTTTCCAGGAAGATGGATTCCTTGTGGGCCTCGGTTTCTGGTTCTCTTTATTAGGATTAAGGATCTTCTCTCTGAAACTTGTCACAATCTGATTGGCTTCTTGAGTCCCAGGCCTCAAGATCCTACATGGAGCACCCTTGCCTACATGTGAATTCCTTTCGGTGGGCTTTGGCTTCTTCCTGCCCATTTGTCCATGCCAGTGCCTTATCTCTGGGATTTATAGGTTGATAGGAGGTACCTTATAGACAAGGCAACGTAAGTGACTAAGGGAATGCATGTTATCTAGTATAGTAATATAGTGACCTTAGAGTAGGGAGATATATATCCGAGTATATATATGTGGATATATACAGGTATATAGATGAATAAATTTGTGCATTTTTATATATGAAATAAGAGTTTTCTTTTAAGTGGCTGCCCTCGTCTCCTTTGTATTTTTTTGGAGATGGGGGATAGGACACTTATCTTGGTTTTCCATGCTTCTAGGTTCCCTACTTTGTCTACCAGCTCTTTTGCTAGTAAATTCTTATGTTACCTGGCACCTTTCTAGATCTGCTTTCTCTTTCTTTCTCTACTTTTGTCCTTTATTTGCTCAAATCTCACTTCAGAGGCAAAACTTGCTTTTAGTAAGATTTTCTCTTAATTTTTTCCAAAAGCCTAATGAGGCCCTTATTCTATCCTTTCCTGCCTGCAGACATCTGTCCCTACCACTGGGAGCCTATTAAGCCCGGGCCCCAGATTCCAGGGCCTCTGTGGAGATGTCTTATCTTACAATAGAATGATTGGAACAGGCCTTGAATATGTGTTACATATAGGTATTACAACATTCTGGGATTTCTTGTAATCTCTTGGCATTATTTCCATCCAACCACATTCAATAAACTGTTGTAGCTTGAAAAATCTCCTGAAATGCAACTAATTTGTTTCGTAGAACATCTCTATGCCTGAGGTGGTGTAGGGAGGGAATTAAGTAGTGCAGTTCAGCTCCTTCTGTGGCTGCTGTGCTGGGTGCTGGGGAATAATATCTGCTTCTGCTCCTGAGGCTGGCCTGGCTCACTGAGGACAGGGCGGATGCCAAGAGCAGCCTCTAATACATGGGATAACAAATGATGTGCTGCTTCCAGGTCCACTGCCACACAGATATTAATTTGTTTAATCCTCCAAGAAGCCCTATTTCAACTGAGAGAGTGAAACAGAACTTTAAAAAGTAAATTTTTTTTTCTTAGACATAGGCTACTTCTCCAAGATTCCTGTCTTAAACATATGAACTGCAAATCCCTCCTCTCCTCAGCTTAGATGAATGGGCAGAAAAGTACTGTGTGGGTCTCTGTCAAGCAATCAAGGCGTGATATAGTTAGAAACAGTGGAGCTGAGGAAATCACTCTTTTACCCATTTAATTAAACATAGCACCCTAGAGCCCTACCTTTTTTGGTTGTCCTAGAGAGGTAGAGAGTAACAAATAACCCAGGAGATTTTGCTAAGCTGGGAGATAACACACATGTTGTAGCTGTCCTGACTGGGCTGTGAGTCACCTTTACTGTATTCTGGCCTTACCAAAGGTTCATGAAGAGGCACTACATCTCATGCATATAATTAATATCAGAGTGAATTCTGGTACAACCTTGCACACTGAACCCCTGAGATGATACAGCACTCTGTCAGTCATCCCTGTCAGTCATATCTAGAGTCTGAGGAAGGCACCTGGACTGAGGTACATAGTTGTTTAGATTCTGAAAGCCCAATTTATCTGTGTACAGTGCATTTGCTGTCACTCTGGCATTACTGTTCTATTTTGGCTGTATTTTTATCAGCATGGATTTGTCCAAAGCACAACTTTTTGTGATTTTCAGTAAATGTAGGTGTTTTGTACTAACTATTTCAACACTTGCAATTCTTTGCTTGTCTTGCAAAAGGGCTTGGAGTTTATCAGCTGAATTCATTACATGGTAACAAATGACAAAAAGAGAAACTTGTCTGAAAGGAATATACAGATGTTAGCCTCAGGAGGTCAAAATCCCAAATTTCATTTTCATAAGGAGTTGGACCCTCACACACCTGAACAGATGAGAAGCAAACTTGAGGTAGTAAGACCCCTCTCCAGCATCCTTGGGCTAGCTTTGAATGCATCTTTTTTTCCTCCTTTGTACCTAAGTCTGTCTCCTGTGTTTCTTGGAGAGCTGAGAATAGTACAGTCTGAGCACTCAGCAACACTGATACAGGTACTGTCATCCTCTTCATTTTATAGATGAAGACCACAAAATTATTATGTAGTGAGGGTAAAAGACATACCAGAGGTATGAATAGTGTGATCTGACAGCAAAGCTGGAAACTTTATAAGCTTGGTGGTAAAGGGTATAGTCATGAGGAAAGGCTTGAAAGGTCAAAGGGGCTCTGGCAAAGGGAATAGTATAAACAAAAGCACAGGGAATAGGATATGTTCCTTTTGGGCCAGGCAGCGCCATTCTGGCTGAACCCAGAGTACACAGAGGATAATTGGTAGGGAGGGGCTGGAATGGATGAAGAGGTGGGGTATAACTCGAGGCCATGCATGGGAATCAGGACTGTGCTACGGAGCATCATAAAGCAGGGTACTGGTGGGTAGGAGAGGTGTGAAGTTTGCATAAGAACGAAGAACAGAGGGGAAATGGGATAGAAAGGAAGGAAATACAAAACAGTAACAATTTCAAGGTTCTGAACCAAAGAAGCAACAGAGGAGGAAACGCTCAACATCTCCTCCAAGGGTAACAGTGAGAGACATTACTGAGCCTTGGAGAGCGGAGAGGAGGCCAGAACTTGAAGCAGCCAAAAGTGAAGAGAGGCTCAGTGATGAAAGAGGGAGGAGCAGGATGAAGGTCTGTGACACCCACCTGCTGATAAAGTGGAGTTGTCGCATGATGTTGGGACCAGATCCATAGAAGAAGCCTGATCGAATGCATTTTCATTGACTGATGCTGCAGGATATTGGGAGCAGTGAAAAGATAGGGCAAGTGAGGCCAAGGGGAGAGGAGAGATCAGAGAGATGAAAAGTGACAAGGTGAGGTTAGAGCATCAAGGGTGGATTAGGATAAATGTGGGCTCACGGGAAGTACAGATAGAAGCCTGAAAGGTGACCTCCGCTCCCTTCTCCCAGCAGTGCTGACACTGCCTTGGCAGTGTGCATAGGGAGCACGGAATAGGTAAGAAAAAGAAGCAGTGGATAAAGGAGTGTCCTTGATGCTTCGGTTGGTGGCAGAATCTCATAGTATCCCGTTTCACGTGACTTCTTCACACCCAGTGTAATGCTCTCTGCATTGCTACAAAATGATTGTGAGGGAAGGAGAAAATGAGAACAGGATCTTCCATTTTTCTTGTTATTGCAAGTGGCTGAGATACATGGTCCACTTTTAACTGACAAAGTAAAAAACAATCATCTTCAATAGAAATCATTTTTTTTTTCAAATGGAAAACGCATTCTTACTTTTCCAATTTTAATTTCTGTTGCTACATGTTTGCAGTACATAATGATTGCATTCTATGTGGGGTGTTGGGACATGTGCGTGACACATCTTTCTTTTTGTCATCACTTTCTCCTCCTCTTTCTACCCTCTCCTCCTCCCTCCATCTCTTGGTTCCCTTTCCTTTTGCAAAAGATCTATTTCCCTGTTTCCTATTAGCTATTATTTATTTTGCTTTTTAATTATTTATGCTCTCCTGTGGGAGAAATCTTGTGATACTTAAATTGTACATTATTTTAAAACATACTACATGGGTCCTTGCCTTCCTAAACAGAAAATACAGATATGAATTGAGAAAAATATAAACATAAACTCCGGATAATTTTTCTGACAGATGAGATGCTTTCCATAAGTTAGTTAATATTATTAATAACTCAGGCTTATAAATACAAAGATAAATGTTTTCCCAACTATAGTTATGCCTTCTGTTAAGGTGTAGATTACATTCCTGGCACACAGTAGGCCCTTGGCAAACACTCATCAGGTTAAAGTGGCCTCAGATCAGTGTGTTGCTAGAGGCATTGAGTCTTTTTCTTTTTGAAATTCATGTTCTGCCTTCTTGCCATTAGCTTTCATTGTTGATTGTGCTCAGTACAGCATGATGGAAGAAATATGACACAGCTGGAATGCAAGGCGAGAAAATCTAGGCAGTGGGCAGTGTTGAAACCAGAGAAAATTCAGAGAAGTTGTTGACAACCCCACCAGGCCCTGGTCCGCTCCTCTCTTCCCTAGGTCTGAAAGAATGGGAGATATTAAATTCCCTTTCAGCTCTGGTTCACTTCATGCCCACAACAGACTACAGCACACTCAGTGTAAAGTCAGCAGGACTGACTTAGGAGAGTCAGGGACATCCTGTTCTATAAACATCTGCCATGAGTGAAGCCAAAATCACCTACGTCATCCATGGCCAGATTTCAATAGCTATAAATTGCTTCATACTTTCAGTTTAGAACCACTGCCAAAATTCTTATTTTTTTTAATTTCCACTGTTTAATAATATTGTTTTAAAAAATACAAACAATATATATATTCCAGGAAAGACAAATATGCATGAAGAAGAAATTAAGTCATCCATAATCTCATCATTCAGAGAAAGCCACTAATAACACACTGACCATCCATCTGTGTATACTTTTTCCTTATGCTTGGAGTCATACAACTCCATTTTGTCTTCCTAGTAGTTTCTGCCTACATTAACAAGATGAATATGATTTTATACCCTTTGAAATTATATAACAATCATCCATATAAACAGTCAAGGTGACTGTTATATTTGCTTATGTTTTTTAAATCTTAAATTTTTAGAATAATAAATTAGAGACATTTATAGCTAAATGGATGCACCTTGAAGCCATACTCATAAGTGAAATAAATAGGACATATGAGTAAATACCATATCATTTCTCTAGTGTGAGAAATAAAGTGTAAATGAGGTCCAGGATGTATAATAGGTGTTGTGACAGGAAGAAAATACTCCGAGGGAAACGGGAAGTGGGGGCAGGAGAAAATAAAGAAGGGAAAGAAAAACTTTGATAGTAAAAAGGAAAAAATAGAAACAAAGTTCATGCCTATGGGAATGGGGAGGTATAGGGAGGACAAGAAATGGAAAAAGATAAAATCAAAATATATCATGTACAGGTACAAATACTCTATGAGGAATGTGATCATAACGTTTTTCTAATATATGCCAGTGAACCCAGTTAAAAATTTATTTTTTAAATTCTCACCCTCTTGAATCATCCCTATCAGGCCTGTGTCCTTGCAGCCTTTATTTGCCCCAAGTCAATAGCACCTGTACATTTCATCCACAGATCAGGGTTTCCCTCTCACTACCAAAATCCGGGCTTGCTCCAATCACATGCCCACTTCTTCCTCTCAGCTTTTGCTCACAGAATAGCCACCTCGCTCTTTTGAAAAGAGGTTGATAACAAGATTATTGTGCTCTCATTCATATAAGGCCAAGCAGAAAGGAAAATCTTCCTTTCCCAGGCCACGTCTTCAAATCTAACCATCTCGGGCTGGGGATTTAGCTCAGTGGTGCCAGTGCCTGTCTTGCAAGTGCAAGGACCCGGGTTCGATCCCCTGGTAACCACATACAGTACTAATCATGGAGACTCACGCCCACCAGCAATCATTACACATACCACAGTGCCAGGCATGGTGGCTTATGCCTATAATCTCAGCACTCGGGAGGCAGAGGCAGGAGGATCGCTGTGATGTGAGTTTGAGGCTGAGCTCAGGGGCAGCCTGAACTACAAAGCGAGACCCTGTTTCAAAAAAAAAAAACCCTAACCATCTGCAACCATCTTTCTTGATCATAAAATCTATGACTTTCTCCACTGTCAGCGTAGGTCAGACATAAGGTCCAGGGTCATGGAAGGGAACAGAGGCACTCAGGGATGAGTTTCAGCAGAAAGAACAGCCTGTGAAGACTGAAGCCCCCTGAGCTATCTTCCAATAGCCCTTTTATTAAGGATCAATAAAAATTAACAAAGTCTGGGGAATATTCAGATAAGGAGTCTCAGGAGTTCTACATAATGAACTCAACAGAAGTTCTGCTTAAGCAGTTAAACCGGGAAATTGCTGAATGGCTACACCTTTTCCTACATTCCACAATTGTATTAGTCAGTGCTTGGTAGAGAAACAGATTTAAATCAAGATATAAAAATATTTAAAAATTTAGACCAGCTTGCAAGAATGGCCTTCCATGGAGTCGAGTATGGAAAGAATGTAAAAGGTCTGTCTGCACACTGGTGATCTGAAGGACCCAGGCACAGGTCTGGAGCTCACTGAAGTGCAAGTAACTCAAACTTTCCTTATCTGTACAATGAAGACACTTACTTCATAAGGTTCTTGGGAGGATTAAATTAGATGATGTATTCAGAGTACTTTGAATATGACTCTTGGGTCAAGTGGTAGCTGTTACTCATGCTGGTGGCACCAGCTTCCTTGGGGGCAAGGGTAAGCCCTGCATCTTCACTTGTTATATATTATTTTGAAATATTTAATTGCCAATAATTATATATATTCAAGGTGTACAATATAACTATTTGACATATGATATTATGTAGTGGTTATCAAATTAATACACCCTTCACAACTCATGTTGTACATTAGGTCTTCAGTGGTTGTTCATCTTATAAATGAGAGTTCTTATGCTTTGGTTAACATCTCTCCATTTTCCTCGTTATCCTCAAGACCCTCTACTCTATCCTGCCCTGAGTTATACTTCTTTAGATTCAGAGTGTGAGATCAGCAGTATTTGTCCATTACTGGCTTATTCCAATTTGCATAATATCCTCCAATTTCATCCACGTTGTTGCAAATGGCAACATCTATCTTTCTTTCTCCTGTTCTGGAAATTGAACTCAAAGCTTTTGCACTACTATCCCAGCCCATTTTTAATTTTGAGACAGGGTCTTACTAAGTGGATGACTTGACCAGGTTGGGCTTGAACTTCATGACCCTCATAATGATCTACACCCTCAGTTCATTTTTAATATTTTGAGACAGAGTATCACTCAGTTACTGAGTTGCTCAGGCTGCTCTTGAACTCTTGATCCTATCTCAATCTCCAAAGAGGTGCAATTACAGCCATGCTCCACTGCCATCCAACCGCCACATTTTCTTTACCATTTCATCCTCTGATCAACACTTAGGTTGTGTCCCTACCTTTACTGTTGTGAGTAATACTGAAATGAATGTGGGGATGAAACTATCTCTTCTAGATGCTGATATGATTTCCCAAATTCTTATAAGCATCATTTTTTCTAATAGATAACATGAAAAGTTGAGGCCAAACATGTGGCAACAACCCTCCCCCAATATAAGCAAACAGAGCCATACAAGACAGCCCTCCCTCCTGCAATGTAAGCAGGTAGGCTGGTACTGGATACCAGCACGTGCCACCACTCCCCTAAACACATACAAGGATGAGACCACCTACAAACGCCAAGTCAGTGCTACATTTTGCTTCCCCTTGGCCCAGAGAAACCAATGCGGGTGATCCTGGGTGAGGACCAAGCCCCAGGAGAGAAAGAAGCAACCGAAGCCCATGATTATCAACATTAAGCCTAACATTACACTTGAACCTCTGCCCTGGGACTTCCATCTAGTAAAGACCAGAAGGTTGATCGTGTTTCCCATTTACCAATGGAAGCAAGGACATGCCTTGGCTTGAACAGCAACCACAGTCTGGGGTGAATGAAGAAAGGAGGCTCCAGTGCAGGGAGGATGTGTCAAAACCCCGCAGATCCTAAAGCTCAAATTGGAAGATTAAGATGGGCTTGATCCCAAGACTTCAGATCTTAGAAAGAAACCATTCATTCAAAAACACAGGAAATTGTTTTATTTTTCTAGTTTTTATTTTTATCTTCCTCTCATTCAGGTTTTGGATAATGTTTTTCCTTTTTAACCTGTTTTCTTTTTTCCCTTTTTCTCTTCCATTTTCTCTTTCTTTTATCTCTTGTTTTTGCTCTGTTTTGCTTTCTTCTTTTTCTTGTTTGTTGTCAATGTTGTCTAACACTATTAATTTCCTTATACTCTTCAACAGGACCACCTATCTCACTTTTCTTTCCTTCTCATACCTCATTCATTAATTTCTCAAAGCCTGCTTTTTCATTCTGCAGTTTCCCACTCCTCTACCTCCTACCCCTCTAGTATAGCTGCTAAGCTTTATGAATTTCTATACAGCTAACTTATATTATTGCTGCTGAATACTGTTCTATTGCTAGTAGAGGTAGATTTGTTCTATTAGTAGTGTTTACTATAGGTCAATATTTGTCTTAGTGTTCATAATATAATTATAGATCTCTTTTCAATAATTAGGGGTGGCACATTACTGGTTCTTAGGGTTTGTTAGCACTCAATTTATATTTGATGCTATAATTTATGCTGTTTTTATTACAATAGACAAGGTGATATAGCTGTTACTATTAATTGGTTTTCTTGGGATGCCAATATTTAGATTGCCTTAGAGTCATTAAATATTGTGATCCACTCCTAGAGAACTGGTTACCAGGCCAAACACTTCAAGCTCCTATTCCAGAGGTCACTGGGTCCTGGGATAGAGGCAAAAGGCAATAGTTAGCCACGCCTAGAAGACACCACTGAAAGACATTATCTAAAGAGGTCTCTATACTACAAGCAAAGCTTTCCACCACAATCCATCCATGAACCTCAAAACAGAACAACAACAACAACAAAAAACCTAGAAATATGAGAAGACAAGCCAACAAAGATGCTTTCCCAGCACTCCCAATTCCCCTGAAGCTGACCCATGGAGGACTGAAAGGGAAAAAACTAAAAGCTACACACCCAAATTATACAAAATGGTGTCGAGGAGATGACAAAACAGATCAACAAGGAGTTTGGCATGCTCACAGAAGATAGAAGTAAACAAATATTGGGCTAAATAAATACAAGTCAGTAGATCTACAGAAGAAGCTAATAAAGAGCTAGTATAGCTATACAAAACAATGTAAAACATGAATGAAAAGTGTAGAAAAGATTTAGAGGGCTTATTCTCTTCTGGTTCAATCACCAAGACTCTCTTGCACATAAAAATAATTTGTCATTCTTACAGTGTGCTCACCACTGTGTATGATGTCTCAGTATATAGGACTCATCTAACATTTTAAGAATGACAGTTCAGTTGCCTCAGCAGTAAACATGTGAAACAAATAACAAATAAAAAAGTATGCTTGTTAAAAAAAAATCCCAAACAGAAATTCAGAAGATTAAAAAATTCCACAAAAACATTGGCAAAAAAATGTTCAATGTGAGGCGAGAACATCAGAACTAGGAGACAGGCCTGTTATCAGGATATTAATGAGATATACCTTAAAAGCAAAATGAGAACATGAAAAATGGATCCAACAGCTCCTAGATGGTTCAAAGAAGGTTACTTTAAGAGTAGGATTAATGAAAAATCAGAACACAGCAAAAATGACACAAAAATCCTTTGTACTGAAATAATAGCAGAAAACTTCCCAAATAAGAGAAAAGAGGTTAACAGAGAGTGAGGCATATAAAACCCCAAAAAACAACAATCAGGAAAGAACCTTTCTATGACATGTCATGATCAAAACCCCACAAGTCCAACATAAGAATAAATTCATAAAAGTAATGAATTGCTCATAAAGGTAAACCTATTAGAAGTACTGCAGACTTCTTAACACAAACTTTAAGGACCAGGAGACCTTGTAATAAGTATTTTCAGCCATAAAAGAAAAACACTATTCCATCCAACACAACCCCCAAATAAAGCAAGTGTTGTTATCCTATATTCAGACAAATTAGACTTGAATTGAAATTCTACTGTGCATATTATCACAGTAGAACTAGAAATCAGTGACAAAATGAAACAGAGATTAAGCAAATGCATAAAAGCTGAACGATATCCTCAGTAAAGAGTGGGGTACAGGAGAAATCAAGGAAGAAATAAGGCAGTTTCTAGAACTAAATAATAATGCCAGTACAGTGCACCAGAACTTACTGGACATAATAAAAGTCATGTCGAGAGGAAAGTGATGTGAATACCCACATTACAGAAACACAGAACATCCAAATAAGTAACCTAACAATGCACCTCAAGGTCCTAGAAAAACACAAACAAGAACAGCCCAAACCCAAGTGTGAAGTAAGGAAGAAAATGATACAGATCAGAGCAGAAATCAGTCAAACTGAAACAAAAATATTGATGGATCAAAAACTTGATTCTTTGAAAGAGCAAACAAAATAGACAAACTCATATGCAACTTAGCCAAAAAGAGAAAGACTCAAAAAATGCAATTAGAAATGGAGAAGGTGGGCCAGGGAGTTAGCTCAGTGGTTCTGGTGCCTGTCTTGCAAGCGCAAGGGCCTGGGTTCTATTCCCCAGTAACCATGTATCATACTGGGTGTGGAGACTCACGCCCAGCAGCAACCAGTACCACATACCACAGTGCTGGGTGTAGTGGCTCACGCCTGTAATCCCAGCACTTGGGAGGCAGAGGCAGGAAGATTGCTGTGATGTGAGTTTGAGGCTGAGCTCAGGGCCAGCCTGAACTACAAAGCGAGACCCTATCTCAAAAAACCTAAAAAAAAAAAAAAAAGAAAAAAGAAATGGAAAAGGTGAAGTCACATGGACACTACTGAAATAAAAAAGATTACTGTAATTTTCTGAGAGGGAGTCTTGCTTTGTAGTTCAGGCTGGCCTTGAAATCATTATGGATCCCAGCCTGGCCTCAGACTCATGGCAATCCTCCTGCCTCAGCCTCCTAGGTGTTGGGATTACAGGTGTGCACCATTCAAAAAGATTTAGCAATTGCTTTGCTAACCTGTATACCAAAAATTGGAGAATTCAAAAGAAATAAATTACCTAGATACATATGAATTACCACAACTTGAACCAAGAAGCCTGAAAAAGACTGAACAACCCAGTAATAGGCAATGAAATTGAACCAGTAATAATAGTAATAATAATAATAATAATAATAATAATAATAATAATAATAATAATACCCTACTGAGCTAGGGTATTAGCTCAGTGGTTCTAGCACTTTCCTTGCAAGCACAAATCCTGGGTGTGATTCCTGGTAACCACATACAATGCTAGGTGTGGTGACTAATGCCCAACGGCAATCAGTACCACATACCACAATGCTGGGTGTGGTGGCTCACGCCTGTAATCCCGGCACTCGGGAGGCAGAGGCAAGAGGACTGCAGTGAGTTCAAGGCTGAGTTCAGGACCAGCCTGACCTACAAAGCGAGACACTGTCTCAAAAGATAAAAAAAAAAAAAAAAACCCTACCAACCAAGAAAAGACCAACTCTGGATGTATTCACTGCTGAATTCTATGAAAACTTTAGGGAAAAGCCAACACCAGTACTCTTAAAGGTGTTTAATGGAATTGAACTTTGACAAAGTAAACAAAACATATACTGGCTTAAGGACAGCCTCTTTGATAAGCGGTGGTGGAGAAACTGTCTATACACATGCATAAACTTGAATAGACTCATATTTCTCACCACATATTTAAAATAAAAATGGATCAAGAAACTACATGTTAACACGGAAACATTTTATCTTCTTGGAGGTAAAATAGGTAAAACTCTTGGAGTCATAGGTATAGGTGAGGTCTTTCTAAACAGTTCCTTTTGCACAAAGAATAAGATAAAGAATCAACAAAAGGGACCATATCAAATTAAAAATTTATATACAGCAGAGAAATCAAATGTGTGAGGAAACAACCTACAAAGGGGAGGAGAATTGCCACCAATGCCTCAGAGGATTAATATATAGAAAACATAAACAAATATAAAAATTACATCCTACCAAAATAAAAGACCCAACCAAAAATTGAGCAAGTGAAATATGAATAGACATTTCTAAGAAGAATGAGTAAAAATGACCCATAAATACCTGAAGAAATGCTCAACATTTCTGGCTATGAGAGAAATGCAAATTAAAATGACACTGAGGTTAAGTCTTATCCCAGAAACTATGGCCATTATGAGGAAATCAAATAATAATATATACTTGTGAGTCTTTGTGGGGGGAAGGAATTCTTTTACATCATTAGTGGAAATGGAAACTAGAACACTATGGAAAAATCCTCAAAAACTAAAACTAGAAATTCTATTTGATTCAACTATTCCCCTCTTTAGGTACCTTCTGAAAAGAGACATCATATTACAGTGATATGTGTATAATCATGTTTGTATCTGCACAATTCATATTGCTACTTCTTGTGAGCAATTTATATGCCCATCAACAGGTAAATACATAAAGAAAATGTGGCATTTACACAGAACGAAGTACCACTCTGGTACCGGAGAGATAAACTTGAGTCTTTTGTAGGAAAATGGATGTACTTTGAGACCATAATGTTAAGTTAAACAAACACATGAACTTAAGTATTGTATTTTTAAAATCTTTATTGGTACATTACATATATGCATCATGATTGCACTCCATAATGGGGATTTGTACCAGCATAAGACACAACTTAATTCTCATTTTTTCCCATAGTCCTACCCACCCTACCGCCCCCCCATATACATAAAATTTGTTTCCTTACTTTTTTGTTACAATCTCATCATTTTTCCCCCTTCACCCTATTTTATATTGAGTATTTTCTATTTCACAATATATAACATACAATTCTAGGACTCATTTACATCTTTATTTTCTTATACCAGAGAAAAAATGCGATATGTACCTATCTGTGACCTATTCATTTCACTTATGAGGATATCCTCAAGGTATGTCCATTTAAGTAGAAATGATTCAAACTTATCATTTTTTATGCCAGAGTAATACTCTATTCTGTAGAAGAACCACAGCTTTTTTATCCAGTCTCCAGTTGATGGACACTTGGGTTGTTTCCAAGATGTAGCAATCACAAATTGGGCTGCTATAAACATGGGTACACATGTGTCACTGTGATATGAGTCTTTTAATTCTTGTGTGTATATACCTAGCAGGGCGATGGCCGAGTCAAATGGGACCTCCAATCCTAGCTTTTTGAGGAATCTCCAAACTGATCTCCACAGGGGTTGTACGAGTCTACAGTTCCACCAACAGTGGAGAAGGGTTCCTTCTTCTCCGCAGCCTTGCCAACATTTGCTGTTGGCTGAATCTGAAATGGCAGCCATTCTATGTGGAGTGAGATGAAATCTCAATGTTTTTTCATCTGCATCTCTTGAATGATTAATGATGTTGAGCATTTCTTTATATGCTTCTTAGATGCTTTTACATCTTCCTCTGAAAAATATCTGTTCATTTCAGATGCTCATTTTTGAATTGGGTCATTAAATTTGGGTGGGCTGATTTTTTTGAGCTCTTTATATATTCTAGATAGTAGCCCTTTGTCTGAGGAACAGCTGGTAAAGATTTTTTCCCACATTGTTGGTTGCCTTTTTGCACTGTTGGTGGTTTCCTTTGCTGTGCAGAAGCTTTTTAAAAGAATGAGGTCCCATTTGTTGATTTCCT